>CAIGRS010135204.1:0-16852 GCA_903798395.1 Fraxinus floribunda
TTCTCTCTCCTCTCTCTGCGTACGTATAGATAAATTTGTGGTGGAAGAGTGATGAGTGAGCTGTGTTACGTGCTGCTACACGCTCCGCCCGGGGACCGGAATAGCCTACAGTATTCCGTACTCTATCACGTCTCAGTTTGCGGCTATATAATTAAATAATATGCTTGCTTGATATTTTCAAATAAAAAAAAAAGGGGTTAATTTCACATACGATGTAAAAAAATGTGTGACTGACTTATGTAAAAAAATGTGTGGTCAGATTTGATGGAAAGGTTCTGTACATCTCGTCTGCAGTTTGCAGCTACATAATTCGATAAGAGAATAGAGAGATGAGTATGCTTGGTTTATATTTAAAAAAAAAGTTATTTATATAATTAAAAATTGTTAATGGAAGCATTTAGAAAATATCTTCTGAGTACTGTCGGCTGAATAGAGGATTATTCATTCTTATCTTATCAAAAAAAAAGTTCCCTGTTGTTTGTAGTCTAAACTAGTTTTCATATTAGTTTATTTGATTAATTCCCCACTTACTTTTACCTTAAAAATCGATATTTTTTTTCCTTACAAGAATGTGAAATAATGCTGCTATTGCATTTCTTACATGCTAAGTTCTTGACAAATTCGGGTTTAACATTATGTTGTAAGCATTGAGTTGGAATCAAAATTTTGGACTTGAAGTGCCTCGAGAGGTTTTGATCTCCAAAGTTTTGTATTTCTCCTATATTTTTTCCAAGCATTAATAAATAATACTCCGCCTAGGTTGATTTAGAAATTAAAAATAGATAGCGCCTATCAGGATGTTCATCTTATATGCACGCCTAGTTTGAATTAGTGTAGCAAATATAGGTTAATTATACATGATATTTCTACATCATTGACATGAAATTTCAAGTTAAATTCATTTTTCTATAAAATCTCGTTATCAAGTTAAACAAATATGATATATACACACGCATACATACTTACATATGAGTTATTGAAGATAATATTTAAATGAACACGTGATTTCTTTTAAATAATTTAGCCTTTATTTAAAAAATCTCCCGTGCAAATCAATTAGTCTTTAATTGCTCTGAACCAAAATCATATTAGTTCAAAATCGTAATTTTTTATGCAAATTATATCCAAGATTGAGTTATATCTACAATTAACACAATTACACTAAATTATATGATTGGTTGTCGAGTGAGTCTGTTTGGGTATTTCAATACCCTAGAACCACCTAATATACTTCGAGTATTTTGTAAATGGAAGCATTCGGGTTCTTGTAACTATAGGAACAAAGCTTAAATAGTGGTCAATTATTTCAATGAACTAAATAATGTTTGTTTAATAAGTGAGTTCAAAATTAATTCAATGTATTCCAACTGAGTAAACCCAAAAATAATCATCATGACTATTGTGTTCAAGGTGTTATAATCTCATGTAGATGAGTATGGTAATAAAGTAAACACAAGCAACATTACCTAACCACAATTCATATATCATAAACAGTCCCAAACAAAATCATCATTAATTGACACAAACACATAAGCAACACATAAATATTTTTGAAGTTTTCATAATTTTTCAATTTTTTATTGCAGATTTTATTTTTTTTATTTTCAATAACTGGCAAAACCAATAACTTCACACAAACAAATAAAACAAAAATAATATAGTGACACCTCCAAACTTGAATTAGACATTCTCCTTAATGTGAGCATTATAAAAGTCAAGGAAATTAACAATTTAGACATTCTCCTTTATCATTTGATATTCCTTTATACTCCTTTGCTCATTTCAACAAATACTTTTATTATATTCGAAAAGAGACTAATAATTATCAATATAATCACATTAGAGTTTAGACTAACTTAATTTTGGATGCTTATGTAGCCTAGTTAATGACCTTAATTTAAACATATATTAAATTTAAACACTATAGTATTTTTTTGTAATTTATTTTTATTTTTTAAATGCATGTGTTTTTATGCAAAAGAATAAGGAAAAAGACAAAAAAAATTGAGTTGCCTATAAGACGCTCGTTCATGGTCCTAGCCGCACTTTTTTACTAACATATTTTCACAACATTCTTAATATGACTTTGGACCTCTTGCTTATCTTGCATCGATTGACTTTGCATCGCTCTTCATTTATCCTCAAAATTTTATTTTGACTGTCTCAAACTAATACGACTTGCTTAAACCACCCAACTCGAACTCAACGATGAATACTTCGATCTCGTCAATCACAAGATCAATTTAAAAATAAACAAGGAATTTAGTGGATTATATGATGATTCCAACTTCATTAAATGTGATTGATTCGTTTGGCTATGTTAAGATTTGTTTCTCATTCTCTACATGTTCTTCTTCTTAGTTGTTTCTTTGGGTTGAATGACCATTCTATCATCCAAAGTCTTGGGCAATTACATAAGGAAGTTTACATGGGAAGTCTTCCTTCCTGAGGATTAATGTAATTAACACTATTTTGATTTTTCGATAAATAGGAATTGGATACTGCTCCCATCATGGATTGTCTGTTAGGGACTATAGATTGTACAGTAGGCATAGATCATTTAAACTTATCTTGACTCCTGTCCTTTTAAATTGCTGCATGGCGAAGAAATTGTCCACAAGCTTGTTTACGAGTCAAAGAGTGCTCTTTACTTAAGATGGATGCTAGGGAACCAAATTTCTCAATCAATTCAAATATGTACCTCATTTTTTACATGCAGATCATCCTAGAAATTTCTTAAGTTTATCTAGAGTGGCCAATAACATGCAATTCTTAGTATAATGCATGGCCCACTAGTTTTCACACATTAAATCATCTAGGCTGTGTTCACACCTTGTACTTAGAAGCCCAATAGAGGATGAATCCTATAACTGCAGGTTTGGATCATTCTAGAAAAATCACTTCTATTAATCTGGAGTGGATAATAACAAGAAATTCTTTCTATCACCTAATCTTAAATAAGTCTAAAGAAAGTTAGTAAAACCCATCGTGTCATATGATGATGCCTTTCATTTGGCACTTGATCTTTTAGATTCCTTCGCTCTTTTCGAGAAATATTTCCAATATACCTAAAATGAGATAAGAAAGATAATTATCAATATAATTATATGGGAATTTAAACTAACTTATTTCGAATGACTTATGTAACCTAGTTAATGATCTTAAAGTAAACCTATATTAAAATTAATATCTCTAGAGTTCTTTTTATTATTTAAGTGCACATGGTAATGTATTTTAAATACAATATGAACTAACTAATGCAAAAGATTAAGAAATGAAAGAAAATCAGGTTGCCTTCCAGTAAATGCTCATTTATAATTCTAGTATGACTTATTTATACATATTTCTACAGCACTTTGAATATGAATTTGGAGGCTTTGCTTTGTTTGCATCAGTTGACTCTGTACCATTCTTTATTTATCCTCCGAATTTTAAACATAAACTTTTCAAA
Organism: Fraxinus floribunda; assembly: GCA_903798395.1. Taxonomy (NCBI): domain Eukaryota; kingdom Viridiplantae; phylum Streptophyta; class Magnoliopsida; order Lamiales; family Oleaceae; genus Fraxinus; species Fraxinus floribunda. The sequence goes on from CAIGRS010135204.1 coordinate 3,452, forward strand.
TAATATGACTTATCTTTATTTATCCTCCAAATTTTAAACATAAACTTATCAAATAATATGACTTATCTTCACCACTCGGTTCGAACTTAAGTATAAATATTTGGACTTCCTGATCTTAATCAAAATAAAGTTAGATGATTGTATAATAATCCCAATTTCATTAAATGTTATTGGTCATTTGGATACATTGTCCTTGTTTGATCCTCATTTTTTTTTTTCTAAAATACATTTTTCTCTCTATTCTTTTCAATCACATATTTTTCAATAATATTACACAAGCAAATAAAAAACAATTCTTTCATTTTTAACCACACATTCTCCAGTAATCTACTATTCCAAAATGCATTCTACACAGAAAATGGGGCTCAAATAGGCCTAGTATGATTAATTCGTCATTCTCCATATTTCTTTTTTTATTATTGTTTCCTTATGTTGAATAATCGCTCTATTATCCAAAATCTTGGACAATTGCAGAAAGAAGTACTCATGGGAAATATTTCTTTCTTGTTGAGAATTAGTGGAATTACCACTATTTTGATTTTTTGATATATAGAATTTTAGGCATTGCTTCTATCCCATATTAACTTTTTGTGAGTATGTATTGTACTGCGAACATAGATCATCTAAACTTATGTAGGCTCCCATCCCTTTAAATAATTGTATGACGAAAACATGTCTTGTAGTTTTTACTGGTCGGACTCATTTGAAGCATTTTTGCATCTTGTACTTGGTAGCTCATTTGATGTGATTTCCATAATTCTCCTAATAGTAAGTCGTGCTTGCTCACTACCAATGGGAGAAACAATTCCATGGGCAGGTCACCTTATCACCTTCAACAAGTGCATTATATCCCATCTTATTCTATCTTCACCTAGCAAAGACATCACCCACAAGTATGTCATTGTCACCAAAATGGAATCACTAATCTCAGTGTTGCTCGTATCTTGCTTCTTTTCGTTTCGTGACAAATAATGAAAAAAAAATAAGTAGATTAAATGCAAAAAAAAATAATAACAAATAAAAAACCATACAAAAACTGAAAATAATTTAAATTTATAAAAAAAAAAAATAAAAAAAAAATCCCCAACAATGGCACTAAAAAATCATTGTTGATTTTATCACAATTGTACGATATTGATTAACAGAAAGTATAGTGGACCTAAAGAGTTCATATATCATTGCCAAAATAACTATTATTTAACCATTGGTTATATCTAACTTCCATTTAGTAAAACAATTAAATTTGATTTTTATTCTTATCATAATTATGATAAATCTAGAAAAATAATGAAAAAGTGTGTTTAAACAATTGAGGGTTTTGCTTGATGTATAAAAAGTGTTTATTTACGACTTGACCATAATCATCCCCTTAATCTCAAAAACTAAATTTCGACCACAGTTGATCATTTATGTCCGGTCGAATTATTCTAAATGAATTGATGTAACTATCGAGTTCAAATCAATCTTACTCAACTAAATCGACTTACTATATCTCTACATGAATCATAATATGCCTTAAGTAGAAACATTCAATCACCAAATAATTCTTTTAAAAATCGCAAAATTAGTATGTGTACATTCTATTCGAATTTTAATTTTTACTATGTGGTCTAAACAAATAATATATCGCTTGGCTCGTTATTGTTCACAAATTAATAAATTAGTGATTAGGTAATTCAAAGTAATGAATAAAAGAAGTAAAAATAATCAACAAACATCAGTTGAAGATCATAACATAATAATTAAAATTAAGGTCCACTGATCATTTTTTTTACACAATAGAGAAAAACAGAACAAGAAAGAGTTGGAGAACATTACTGGGTATGAAGAAAGTAAAATGAAAAGTTGATATTGCACCAAGAATCATCTTTGCCAAATCTTGAAAACCATAGCTTCTACAAAATGGGTCAGACCGCATTCCAACCATTGGTAAACCGCGGTTTGCCATAGTCAATCACTGCAGGTTTCAATTGGCTTCAAGTTTGTCCCCCCAAACTTAGATTTTCGTACAACCTTGGTCATTTCTTCAAGTTTTTATTCAGTTTTGATCTGTTTTCGTCATACTCTTCAATTTTGATGCATCAACTTCTAATATTTTCCATATTGGTTACCAAAACTTAATAATCATTCGAAATTGGTTTGTGGTCTATCTCAAGTTTCGAAAGTGTGCAATCCTCGAACTTCCCAAAGTTGAATTTCACTCTGAAACTTGTAATTTTCTTTTGATTGCTCTCTAAATACTTTTTATAGCTCCCTTGCGATCTAGTTAGTTTTTACTTGCTTCGAACCAATTCCAAATTAGATCAAAATCCCCCTTTTGTTACCAATTACATCAAAATCTGGATTTTACTTACAATTAATATAAATATAACATGAGAAATTTGCTCAATTAGACATATTCTATCAAATCTAATAGCATGGATAAGTAACACACGTATCAAGTGTCATAATGCAAGAGTCTAATCGTGGTTATTGACAATCCGTCTCTTCCATTTAATATTCGTCAAATATTTGAACATTTATCTAATCAAGACCGAAAATTTATGACTCAACTCAAGGGCTACTCAAAATTGTTGGATTCATCGCAAGCACCAAAAGATTAAATCCTACTATTACAACATGAGAAGTATACATTACTGAAACTTGTAATTTCCTTTTGATTGCTCTCTAAATACTTTTTATCGCTCCCTTGCGATCTAGCTAGTTTTTACTTGCTTCGAACCAATTCCAAATTAGATCAAAATCCCCCTTTTGTTACCAATTACATCAAAATCTGGATTTTACTTACAATTAATATAAATATAACATGAGAAATTTGCTCAATTAGACATATTCTATCAAATCTAATAGCATGGATAAGTAACACACGTATCAAGTGTCATAATGCAAGAGTCTAATCGTGGTTATTGACAATCCGTCTCTTCCATTTAATATTCGTCAAATATTTGAACATTTATCTAATCAAGACCGAAAATTTATGACTCAACTCAAGGGCTACTCAAAATTGTTGGATTCATCGCAAGCACCAAAAGATTAAATCCTAGATAATGTTGTACTCTTCATATGTACAATAATTATAATAAAGAATGCATTTAGTGTTTACTACAATTTTCAACATTTACTTTTGGAAGCATCGAAGATTTTGTTGAAGTCACTAGTTTCCAACAATCTATTATAATCCATTTGGAACAACATATGGAAGAAAGAGAAAGAATAATATAATTTATAATTAGATTTGGATAGACATAACTAAAATAAGTAAATTTAGAGATAATAAAACTCAAGATTGCATAATAAAAGAGCTAATATGTAGATTTTAACAATTGTAGATTGAGAAGGTAGAGTCGTTTGGAAAAAAACCAACATGGGGGAGGGGTTTGTGTAGAAAAAAAAGGGACCACATTTTTAAAAAAATAAAATTGAAAATATAACTATTGGGTACGGATTTAGGATGCTTCTTTTCCATCCCACCATTCTTAACAGAGGAAGGAATGGAGAAAGGGACACCTGTACCTCCCTTTTCTCCCCGAGGGAGATTGATGGGGGGGGTATAAAGGTTGGTGTAAAGATGGCACAATGATGCTATTAACACTGCTGATTAGATTTGTTGACCAGTTAACTGATTTATTTGTTTGTTATGATGCAAAAATCTTGTATTCAATAAAAGTCGCATTTCTGCTGTCTAAATGAATTGATGCTCCAGATGTCGTCAAGTGTCAGTCCCACAACCGTTGTATGGAGACCTTTAGGTGACTCATATATATACCATTGTAGGGTTGAAACAGTGCATGATCTCTGATATTTTTCTCTCATCTCTGTGCCGTTCGAGTTTTACCTCTCATTCTCTCTACAAATCAAAACTATCTTTTGATTTGTTGTTACTCTCTCAAAATATACCATTGTATGGAGACCTTTGGATGACTCATATATATACCATTGTAGTGTTGAAGCAGTGCATGATCTCTGATATTTTTCTCTAATCTCTGTGCCGTTCGAGTTTTACCTCTCATTCTCTCTACAAATCAAAACTATCTTTTGATTTGTTGTTACTCTCTCAAAATATACCATTGTATGGAGACCTTTGGATGACTCATATATATACCATTGTAGTGTTGAAACAGTGCATGATCTCTGATATTTTTCTCTCATATCTGTGCCGTTCGAGTTTTACCTCTCATTCTCTCTACAAATCAAAACTATCTTTTGATTTGTTGTTACTCTCTCAAAATGTTGTAATCTTGAGTGATTTCTATTTGAATAGCATTATGTGTTCTTGTGTGAACAATTGATTGTTGAGGGAAGACTGAGATACTGTGATCTTTTGTGGCTATGGTCTGAGTGCCAAAATCTGGTTATTTTTACCTTGGTGTTGTTCTATTTGAACGGTGGTTGTTCCAGTAACTGAATTACTGGTGTATTTTGGAAGTTATTGCTTTAGGGCAAAGTTGAATGAAATTTCCTTTTACAGTTTCTGTTCGTTTTTTATTCTTACACATTTTGTTGTTGATATTGGGCTAATCATCTTGAACCTCCTCTTAACAGTAGTATCAGAGTGGTTGAACGGAGGTTCTTGACTTTGATTCTTGTAGATCTGAAAGATGTGACACTTGATTAAGTTGATCTTTGTTATTTCTTGTAATCCTAATAAAGGAATTTGGTGAGTTCGTTTTTTTTTACGATTAATAGTACAGATTACGTGTTTATACTCTTTTAAGTTTGCTCCACTTGTGTCTAAAACCTTTGATCTGTGACTATCTTGGTAATTCTTTTGTCCATAAACCTTAAGAGTTGTCTGGAATATGAGGGCTACCTTGATTTAAGTCAAGAATCTTGATATTATTACCTTGCTGTGATCTTTATTGTTGTATAATAAATACCTATTGTGATTTGTGTTGAATAGAACACATCGTGTTTGTATTTCTGAGAACATATTTTTTGTGAAATAAGTGAAGCTCTTTACAACTTGTTATTACTATATATTCTGCGTTTCTTGTGTGGTGATACTTGTATTATTTTGAGTTGCAAGTATTTATAAAGTGTCTATCTGATCTGCATATAGTACTACATCCAAAAGTTTTAATCATGACCGGTTTAAAATTTGACTTGGAAGTCTTTAATGGTAAAGGAGGCTTTAGTAAATGGCACAAGAAAATGAAAGCTCTTTTACTTCAACAAAAATGTGCATTGATAAGTCATGGCTAACTGATCTTGAATTAAGTAAAGTAACTAAACAAAATGAAACTGCATAGAGCTCAATCTTTCTGCATGTGTTTGACAATACTAACTGAACTTGAATCAAGTAAAGTAACTGAACAAAATGAAGCTGCATAGAGTTCAATATGTCTGCATGTGTTTGACAATGTACTTAGAGAAATTGGTGAAACTAAAACTGCTGCTGAATTATGGAAGAAATTGGAAACCACTTATTTGAACAAAACCGTGCCTAATAAGGTTCATCTTCTGAAACAGTTTTTTTGGTTTTAAACTGGACCCATCTCTTGACCTTGAAAAAACTAATATTGATAGATTCAACAAATTATCCCGTGACCTAGCCAACTGTGATGAGAAACTCTCAAGTGGACAGTTGGCTGTGGTTTTATTACATTCAATTGGTGATAAATATAAAGATGTTAAAAATACAATTGAATATGGTAGGAAAACTCTAACCACTAATGTGATCATTAATGTCTTAAGAATTAAGGAGCTAGAGTTAAAATCTGAAAAGAAAAAGTATGTTAGTGGTATGAATCTAATGGTCAAGTCTAAGTTTAATCCCAAAAATGTTAACTTTAACAAGAAACCTGGACACAAGAAGAAGGGAAACTTTAAAGATAAAATGAAAATAAAGACAAAAGGTAAAAAGTGTTTCTACTGTCTTGAAGATGGTCATTTTATCATAGATTGTCCTAAGAGGCATTATGACTTGAAGAATAAGTTTAAAGATGATGGTGGTGCAGCCTTGGCCTATAATGATGAGGCCAACATTGATAAAGTTTATGTTGCTGTAAACTATCCACCCTGTCAAGAATGGATACTTGACTCTGGTTACACCTACCACAATTGTCCAAAAAAAAATGATTTACCGAGTTTGAAAATGTGACTGGTGGTAAGGTTTTAATGGGTAATTATGTGACATGTCAAGTAAAGGGAATATAAACTATCACTTTAAATGTAAAGGGAAACAATAAAATGGTTCTTGAAAAAATTAAATATGTCCTGATTTGCAAAGAAATCTTATTTCCTTGGGGGTTTTAGATGACCTAAACTATGACATCTTGATTAAAAAGGGATTAAAACTTTGAGAGTCTCACTTGATTGTTGAAGCTCCCAAAAGACACGGTCTGTATATTTTACAAAATAAAAAAAATTTAGATTCCACTTCAACAGCAATCTCGATTCAAAATGATAAGTCACAAATATGTGGCATAAAAGATTGGGTCATATTAGTGACAAAATGACTACATATTTTGAAAAAAACAGGGTACTTTTGAAAAATATGACATTGAAAAACTCAGTTTTTATGATTATTGCATTCTAGGAAAGCATAATAGACTACTTTTTTGCCTGGAATGCATAAATCGGTGATAATACTTGAATACTTGCATGTTGATCTTTGGGGACCAGCTTATGTGCCTACACATACTGATTTTAAATATTTCTTGTTGGTCATTGATGATTTTTCTAGAAAAAAAACTAGATTTTTCTTTTAAAATCAAAATTTGACACTTTTAATATTTTCAAAGAATGGAAAGCTTCGATAAAAAAACAAACTGATAAAAAGATTAAGGTCTTACAAACTGATAATGGTTTGGAATTCTGCAATCTTGCATTTGACGAGTTGTGCAAATTTTCTGGTATGTTAAGACATAGAACTGTAACACACACTCTACAACCAAATGGTTTGATTGAAAGAATGGATAGAACTATTCTTGAAAAAGTGAGATACATGCTTTTAAGTTCTGGCCTGCCTAAGATATTTTTTGGTGAAGCTGTTAAAACTGCTAGTTATCTTATTAATAGAAATCCTTCTAGTGCTATACATTTTAAAACCCCTGAAGAAATGTGGAAAGGGAAACCAGTTGACTTCAGTAACTTGAGGGTTTTTTTATGTGCAGCCTTTGTACATCAATTTGAAGGCAAGTTAGAACCTATGGCCTTTAAGTGTGTATTCTTGGGCTATGGTGAAGGGGTTAAGGGGTATAGACTGTGTAAGGGAAATCAAAGACTATAAGATCATAATTAGTTGAAATGTTGTATTTAATGATGTTGATCTAATTAGTAGAAATGTTGTATTTAAAACTGAAAATCAAAGAGAACACCTTAATCAGGCTGAAAATGTGGAAAGAGGGATTGAAATTGCGTTGGAGCAGTCTGATGATCAGGTTGTTACACACCATGTGGAGAGAAATGAGGAAACACCTGATGATGGTGCTCCTGTTGATGAACCTAAAGCTAGAAACATATCAGTCCTTAGATAACTATCAACTTGCTAGAGACAGGCAAAGAAGACGAATAAGACCTCTAGTTAGGTTTGAAGAAAATGTTTCTTTGTTGTCCTATCAAAGTATGATTGAAGAAGAGTCTTGAGTCTTTTGAGGAAGCTATTAATTGTAAAGACTATAATCATTGACTTGCAGCAATGCAAGATGAAATGCAATCACTTAAAAAGAATAAAACATGGGTTTTGGTCAAAAGACTTGAAGGAAAAATAGTTGTTGATCATAAATGAATTTTCAAAATTAAAAGAGGTAAACAAAGTGAGAATGACATCAAATATAAAATTAGACTTGTAGCTAAGTGTTTTACCCAAAAAGAAGGAGTTGATTTCAATGAAATCTACTCATCGGTTGTGAAATTTACAACTGTTAGGGTTATTCTAGTTTTAGCCATACAATTTAATTGAGAATTAGATCAATTGGATGTCAAAATAGCTTTTTCAAATTGTGACTTAGATAAAACTATTTACATAAAACAACCTAAAGGCTTCAAAATAAATCAGAAAGCTGACTTAGTTTGCCTTCTTAAAAAAATCTCTTCATGGCTTAAAACAAGCTCCAATGCAATGGTATAAAACATTTGACAATTTTGTACTTGGGACCTAGTTTTAAGAGAAGTAATTTTGATACATGTTTTTATTGTATAGGAAATGGTGGAAAAACTCACTTTCTCTACTCCTTTATGTGGATGACATACTGCTGACAAGTCATGACATAAAAGAGATAGAAGAAATAAAAGACGAACAAAAATCAGAATTTGAAATGAAGGACTTAGGTCCTGTTAGAAAGATCTTAAGTATTGAAGTTCAGAGAAATAGGAAAGAAGACACACTAAGTCTTAGCCAGAAATCATACATGCTAAAATTGCTAAATAAGTTTGCTATGTCTGATTCCAGAAGTGTGAGTTTACCTTTGGCTAATCACTTTAAACTTTAAACTTTCAAATGAACAATGTCCTATATCTAAAGAAGAATTTGAAAGAATGGCAAGAGTGCCATATTCTAATGCAGTTGGGTCTATCATGTACCTTATGGTTTGCTCCAAATCAAATCCTGGTGAAGCACAAAGGGTGCCTCTGATTTAGGAATTGTGTTCAGGAAACAACCTGAAAGTGTTGTTTTGAGAGGATATACTGATTCAGAATATGCTAGTGATAGGGACAACACGAAATCCACTTAAGCCTATATGTACACTTTGTGCAATTCCTGTATAAGCTGGAAATCCAGCTTCAAAAAATTGTTGCACTGTCATCCACTAAGGCAGAGTATATAGCTGTCACAAATGACATTAAAGAAGGAATTTGGTTTAAATGGTTATTAAATGAATTTGGCTTTGTTAAAAAAGTTGTTCTCTATTCAGATTGTCAATCAGCTTCGTTAAAATGTAATGCATGCCTGTGGACATGATGATTTGTAGTAGAAGTACTCAATCTAGTTTAGTTTCATTTTGTTTTAGTTGTTGTAGTATTGGTGGAACTGGTGGTTCCCATAATATTTGGTATAAATGTTTTTTATGAGGTCTTGTTGAATTTCAGGTTGGTTTTGTCAAAATTACAAGGGAAACTCTGCCAAAATTTCTATAAAAATATTGTAGTAATTGAATAGTCAATCAATCATGGAACAGTCTGTGGCCTTTGTTGTTACTCTATCAAAATATTGTAATCTTGAGTGATTTCTATTTGAGTAGGGTGTTTTGTCTTGTGTGAACAATTGATTGTCGAGAGAAGACTGAGATACTGTGATCTTTTGTGGTTACAGTCTGAGTGCCAAATCTTGTCATTTTTACCTTGGTGTTGTTCCATTTGAACGGTAGTTCTTCTAGTAACTGAAAGCACTAGTTTATTTTGGGTGTTATTGCCTTAGGCAAAGTTGAATGAAATTTCCTTTTACAGTTTCTGTTCATTTTTTGTTCTTGCACATTTTGTTGTTGATATTGGGCTAATCTTCTTGAACGTCCTCTTAACATGTATGTATTTAAATGTCTAAAAAATAACTACATTAGAACTCTAGGTTGAGGGACATTCCAGTCGACAATGCATGAATATCTACTATTTATGACTTTGACAACAAAACTATCTTTATACTTGCTGGATTATTATAATGAATAATCACCTGACAATTTTGCTTTTTTGGTTCTTCTAAAGCATGAAGGAAATACTTGAAAAATATGATTTGCATGCGAAGAACCTTGAAAAGTTGGAACAACCGTCTCTTGACCTTCAGGTAACTTTATTTTTATTTTTGTCTTCTTATATACTTTAATAAATATTGAGGCTCAATAGTTGAAGGAGATACTTTTCCATGTACAATATCACTGGATAACTAGTGCACCCATACACTTCTGACAGTGGATTAACCAAAATTTGACATTATTATTTTTTTATATATATATAAAAGGAAAAAACTATAAACTTATGTCTATTGTACCATCCCGTACAATCTAATAGAGCGTAAAAACATGCACTCACATAGTTATGTTATACTTTATGGATATACATTTGGTGCATTATACTCTACAACTCTTAGTATTGTCCGATGTTATCAAGTATACCTTATCAACCACGTTATCATTACACTATATCATCTTACGAATAAATTCCTACTTAAAGTAAAATTTGTATTGTCTTATACATTCTGAAAGAATGAGGGAATTTTTATGTAGCTAGTCGAGGACAGCAACTACTCCAGATTAAGCATAGAAGTGGCTGAGAGGAGCCATCAACTGAGGTTTGTGCTTCCGTAGCTCATTTTCTTATATGGTTGGTAAAAATCTCACATGATATTTGCTAACAACAGGAACATGAGAGGAGAGGAACTCCAAGAATTGAGTATTGAAGAGTTGCAAAAGTTAGAGAAATCGCTTGAAATCGAGTTGGGCTGTGTGATAGAGAAAAAGGCCAGTGCATAAGATTGAGTACTATGGTGTATTGATGCCTTAATTGTGGACTTTTAACTAGGAATTCTCATATTTGGCCTTGATAGATGATTGTTTTTTTTTTACAGGATGAGAAAATCATGAAAGAGATCAATCAACTTAATCAAAAGGTTCGTATGCAAACTTGTTAATACGATCTCAAGAGAACCCATCATGTTAAATATTAGTATTTGGTACAATGAAATGGTTCAAAATCAAATTTAAACTAGTTGAATCATCAGATTTTCATGTGAATATAGTCTTAAAATTATGAAATATGCAGAGAATGCAACTCATGGAAGAGAACGAAAGCCTAAGACTACAGGTATGAACCGAAAAGAATAACTTGATTTGTGCTCACGCACATATACGCGTACTTCAGAGTGCATGTGCACATAATTTTAGGGAAAATTGAAGTTTTTTTTTTTTCTAAGGTGGATATATCGAAAGGCCAGAAAAACACTGCTGCATCTGATACAGTGAACATAGTCGAGGAGGAAGGTCAATCATCGGAGTCTGTTACTAATGCCCGTAACTCGACAGGCCATCTGCTAGATTCTGATAGCTCATATATGTCTCTCAAGCTTGGATGAGAGTGTTGATGTTTCCTTTGTTATTTTTTCTTATGCTATTACCAAGTAAAAAACAAATTCAACTAGGTAACAATAAATAAGCTTGGTAATGTGATAACTGCAATAAAAGGCATCATGGCTTTACATCTAATGACAAGCTGGGCAATGTGTAATGCTAATGCATATGGAATAGTACTCCACAATATTAAGAAAGCAAAATAAGACAAAATATGTTACACGCAGCTCACAATATTATTCGTATTCACAAAATCTAAACCAGGTAATCTCATTATGCTTCACGACTTGCCAAACTGGGAAAGAATATCGAAAAATCTCTACCTTTCCACACTCAGACACAAATCCCACAGTACAACCATTATTTTCTCTCCTTCAAATCCTAAATATGAAAAACCAAAATTCTTGATTAACAACTCCAGAACTTAAAATAATGAACATATCCCATAAACAAATTACTAAAGATAATAACAGATAGTCAGCAACACTCTCAAGGTCATACCTTTTCTATGAAATTGTATTCATAGTTCAAGAATTTACACAATTTCATAAAAAAATAAAGTTTGTTTTTTTCTCACTTTCTTCATAAAAAATAGAGTTTCTTTTTTCCCACTTTTTCATCCTGAATCCTTTCGACATTCTGAAACAAAACCCACAACAAAGCCATTATTTTTCTTTTTCACCAGGTATTCACTCTGCAAATTCTAAATATGAAAAATCGTATCTTGCAAACTATATAGAAATTCAAAAAGTCTCCTCCTTTCCACATTCAGCTACACCACCTAAAAATCACTGTACAGAATTCCATTCTTTTCTTTTCCTGTCGGTGTATTTACATTTTAAATTCAAATATGAAGAACCAAAATTCTTGATTAATAACTTCACCACTTAAAATAAATAACATGTACTCAACACCCACAAAATCTCATAGACAAATTACTAAAGACAATAAGAGGATCACTCTCAAGATCATACGTTTTCTATGATTTTTTTTTTCATAACTCAAGAATTTAAACAAGTTCATCAAAAAAAATAAAGTTCCTTTTTTTCCTACTTTCTTCTTCAGAAACCCCAAACCCCAGATATTAAAGTAAAAAAAAGAACATAAAATGCATAGATAAAGAATAAATATTTTCACAAAAAAATATTCACAAATGCACTACACAAGAAATTACCTAGAAAATTGAGGGTGAGGCACTGTCCCGAGGATTTAAGAGACGGGAAAAAAGAAAGGGTAGCAATAACAAAAAGGTACCTGCGATGGCTCCTCCTCTATGGCTATAAGACTACTGCCTCATAATAATTTTTTTTTTATTTTAATGGTGCAAATACAGTATTGCTAGAAAGTAAACGAATCCACTTCAGGTTTAACCTTGAAACACTCCATTATAGCAACTTCCATGAAGGAAGGAGACCATAGTTATAGGAGGAAGGATTAAGCCAAATGTACATGGGTGGGTTCACAGATTTCTTACCGACCTATGAGGTGGGTCCGGACCTGATTAAAAATTTGTTCGAAATTTTTCCCGTGGGTGATCTGTGGGGGCCCACCCTGTAAGTGTATCCATGGAAGAGCCTTTCCAAATTTGATCAATGTAATTCAGAATCCCATTGTCTCTTAGGTGGGCTAACCGACTGAGTTGGGTTAGACATCCATGTTATAGAACCTTTTTCAAGCCACGAATCCCTTCGATTTATTTGCAAATGAAAAATCAATTGTTTTAACACTAGATAAAAAAAAACATGGATTGGATGAATTATCTAAAGGAAGGACATGAACTATATGAAGATATAAGGAGCAAATTGACCTTTTCATCCTACCTACCTGCTTGAATGCCTTTAGGGGGAAAACACTAATAAGAGTCTAATTCTTATTTAGTTAGGTTTAAGTCTAGATTTGATTTAGTAAGTCATTCCTAAAAGTCCAAGAGTGGCTAACCAAGAGGGGGTAAATTAGTTATTAAAACTTTTTCGTTAATAATACGAGTTTTAATGTAATAAGTGAGCAACTAAACGAAGACAACTAAATACAAATGAGCAAATTAGTGAAGTAACGTAATTTGCATAAAATAAAAACGTTAAGTAAAAGGGATAGAGAGTGCAAACAACATAGTTATGGAGGTTCGATCCAATATAATGAACTACATCCCCCGTTACTAAGATCTTCGACATGAGCAAGGCCTTTATCACTATGTTGATTGACTTATGGTACAATTCGACCCTTTACAACGATTCTGGTGACTTACAATCAAGAAGAATCGATCTTTTTACAAAGTTGAACTTTTCGGGACCTCAACACGGCCCACAATTTAAATTGAGTTTACAAATGAAATCTTCTCTTCTTAATAAATGATGAATACGTGGTTAAATATAAGAGGAGAAGTAGGCAAACACTTTAATGGATA
>CAIGRS010135208.1:0-10409 GCA_903798395.1 Fraxinus floribunda
TTTTGGGACGGAGGGAGTATAATTACCGCAACACAAAATCCCAAGTGAACTTCTCGAAATACCAAATAGCAACTGACATGGGTCCTGCTCCATCTGATCCGCAAAACCCTCAAAACTCCAAATTCCATTAATTAGCTATTTAGCCCTCCGCCCTCAAGACATTCTTGCGCCACCCTATTGCACTTTCTGTTATTTCAACAAAACTTACTCTTCAACTCTCGTCAATCCCATCACCAGATTGTATAAAGCTTAGCTAGTATTCTGATATTGGACTTTTTCATGTAATCAGACGCCACTTACCAATTATCGGCTTCAAATTTCTGGTGTGGAGATGCTGGATCTTTCTGTGCGGACTCACTTTTGTTCTATAATCTGCTTGCGCAAACGGAAAAAATAACCCTTTACGTATACGCACCCCCACATATGTATGTGTGTTATTATTATTAATTTTTACAATTTAAGCTCGACCCATTGTATAATCCAATGATTAGGACAGGGATTTGTGTAGTTTCGTATACTGTAACATCGGTGACTTCATTTTCTACTTCTTTTTATATTATGTTTGGCCTTGTTTTGGTCTTTAAAAGCTAAATATATTTGTTAGTTTAGGAAAAAAAAAAACCGATATTTCTAAGTTAGTGAGTGTTATATTGGAAGAAAAATTAAAAGTGGCGAAAATGAGCTTGAGTGCTGCTGAGGATGATTCAGAATCGGAAATCCATCTTCCGGCGGATATTGATTGGGAGATGCTTGATAAGTCCAAGTTTTTCTTCCTTGGGGCGGCGCTATTTTCCGGTGTTTCAGGCACACTTTACCCTATTGTGGTGTTGAAAACACGGCAGCAAGTTATGTTAAATGGGGTTTCTTGCCTAAAAATGGCAAGCTCAATTTTCAGGAGCGAAGGATTTAGAGGATTCTATAGGGGTTTTGGGACTTCTCTTATGGGAACAATCCCAGCTCGTGCTCTGTACATGGGAGCACTTGAAGTAACCAAGAGTAATGTAGGCAATCTTACTACGGGTCACCTAGGATTGTCCGAAGCCTCGGCATCAGCTGTTGCTAATGCTGCTGCAGGGCTAAGTGCAGCCATGGCTGCACAATTGGTTTGGACACCGATTGATGTTGTGAGCCAGAGACTGATGGTCCAAGGAGGTGGTTGTAATTCAACGGCAATTGCTGTTGGCTCACAAAAATACAATGGTGGGATTGATGCTTTTAGAAAGATCATATACGCCGATGGAGTGAGAGGATTGTATAGGGGATTTGGAATATCAATATTGACTTACGCACCATCTAATGCTGTGTGGTGGGCATCATACTCTGTCGCGCATAGAGTGATTTGGGGCTGTGTTGGTTGTTATTTCTGTAAAAAGGACGCAAATGGCAATGGTGGTTATAGGCCAGACGGGAAGGCGATGGTGGTGGTTCAGGGACTCAGCGCTTCAATGGCTAGTGGTGTATCGGCTTTGGTAACAATGCCCCTCGATACAATTAAGACGAGGTTGCAGGTTTTGGACGGGGAAGATAGTGCACGTGCCAAGCCACCAACAATTTTACAAACTGGGAGGAACTTGTTGAAGGAAGGTGGATTGGGTGCCTGTTACAGAGGATTAGGTCCTAGATGGGCTTCAATGGCAATGTCTGCAACAACGATGATCACTACTTATGAGTTTCTCAAACGATTATCGACTAAGAATCAAGAAACTTTTGCTTCATGAGTTCTATTAACATTGAGCAAAGGATGAGTGGAGCGGGTAGAGCAAACATTGTGTATTTCCATACCTTGTACGAGTAGCTTATCCATACTTGTCCTTGTTGGCATGCTTAATTGTAAAACTTTGTAAATTTGTATAAATGTAGGAATGCTTGTTAACTTTTGGCCTTTGGTTAAATCCATTGTTGCCCTTCTATATGTAGATTATATGTTCTTTCAACAATTCAATCCTATATTCAAAGTCTCAAATGGCAGAACAGAATTGCTGATAATGCAAGATATGTGTAACTGGGATATTATTCAGCCATTGTAAGAAATATGTGCTTGTTTAGTCTGACTGTCGTTTTAAATTCTGATGCCAGCTATCCCAGCCTTGAATTTGTAGATACAACCTATTCTTGGCATCTTTTGAGCATATTATCAGAATCTTCAGAAAACAGATCTGGGTGGCTACATGCTGAAAGGAATACAATTTCCACGGTTTTGTCTACGGTAATCTGCATCCGGGTACTAAGGTAGGGTGTGGGTTGATCACTACTAGTCGACCATAATGGATTTTTTGCTAATGTAGTTGCCCCGGGTTTCTCCCCAGAAACCCATCCTCTGTTCAGAATACCGGATGCAACTCATCTACAAGAAAACAGTCAATCATACATCATCGAATTTGTTCCCGGGTGTACATACAGCTCATGAAAACTATGGGAGCTGGCCAAGCACTGGCCTTAATTCAGTTGAAGAGACTATTTCTAGTGTTTGTAGAGAGGTCATCGACAGACCTTCCGCGTACACCTGCATGTCCCTAATGCATTTGAGGAGTCAAAAACCGTCGAGTAAATAACTCTTTCAATCCATCTAGAAAAGTAGACAAGATATTTATAAAGCTCTTTTTTATTAATATATGATATCTCGTGGATCCGACAGAAACGTAGTCGAAAAATATCATTACAGAATTGGTAAGTGGCCTAACAAATCGAATGCAAATTAGTGGCTTAAGAAGTTGACAGTTTACTTTCCAGAAGGTAATGAAACTGATCTTTTTTAGGCCAGTGAATATCAAACCTGCGAGCAGCTCAAAACTATCCAAAATTGGTTTAACTAAGCCTTTATGTACTTAAGTCTGTGCTTGCTGTTCTCCTATACATTGTTGACACGTAAGAACATCACTTTTTTATCAGCCAATGGGGAGGAATAATACTATACATAAGCAGCAGTACTGATGATCTGCATTTACACCCTGTTTGATTCACATTCTAACAAAAATTCATTTTCAACCTCACATTCTTCAATAAAATAATATTACATGTAAATCCAAAACTTTTCCTTATCTTTTAACCACATATTTTCCATCAAATCACTATTTAAAATATATTCTCCACTCAACAATGTGTATCAAACAGAGTTTTAATGTGGTAGTGATGCCACTGCCACATTTTTCAATGAATTAAAACATCCCAATTTTATAGGAGAATGCAATTATCCCACGCTATACAGACTGTCGTTTATAAGTAGTGCTTACAAATAGCATAACTCAACAAGAAGCAACGTGCCCGAAGTGTCAAAAATGTACTGGGGGTTAGCAAGTTTGGAACAGCCACAAGTCTCTTATATAGTGTCCAATGAGCAAACAAAGAGGTACAATAACTCATCCTATGTCCTGCCCCTCTTTCTAGTTTAATCATCAGACAGCCTTCAAGATATTCCTTGTTGCCTTTTTTGCGGGTACCGAAGATGAGAGCGATCACTAGAGGAGTTCGAGCACTAACCTCGAGCTAGATATTTCATATTTGCAAGGCTCAATTTTTAGCAATATCAGAAACTTTTTCATGAGAGAGAGAGAGGGGGTGGGGAGGGGGGGGGGGTTGGAATAGGACGCGATGGACATTTAGAAATTAGATGGGAATGATTTTTCCCATAAAACACAATAGAATGAATAGGATAGATAAGCCAATAATAGAATACTTGGAATTTCAGTACCTACCAAAATCATGGAAACAGAACAAGATCATTTATATTCCACATTGAATCGGAAAGCATAGTCCAATAATTTCACACAAATAACCAGTTCAAATTTTCTGTTTATTGCAAACTCTATGGATGAGCTGCCGAAATAACAAATCCAAGGATGAAAGTCCCTGTTATTCAAATTCGAAGATACGAGTCCTACAAAAGCAGTAAATATAGCCAAGGATGAACTGCCGATTTTCCATCAGAGTGCAAACTCAAGTTACAGTGCTGATGGTTCACATTTATCAATAAATAACTGAAGACTATCATTGGGTGGTCGGAAAACATCGTGCTTGTTGAGGACACTCGAGACATCAGAGTTAGCAGGTGAGGCACCCCAACTGCTGCTTTCTGAGTTCTGAATATCAGCTTCTGATATGTCTTCTCTGAACTGTTGTTCAGAGAGGTTGTTATGAAAAGTTTGGGGTGAAAGCCTCAATTTTTGTGTATTCTTTGTATTTAAAAAGCGCCCTCCAGAACTCCTAGCCCTCTTTAATGCATGAAGATGTCGAGACTCATGAAGATATGGCTACAACAGGGAAAGACAAATCAATTAATAGCACAGAAACATGTAATATTATTTAGAGCAATAAAATGAAGATCAAAAGTTACAATTACCTTTCTTGATTTGGCCAGCTTATTCTGAGCCTCGAGCTTGGCTCGGATTTGTCGACGTCTAAGGATGGCATGGTGTTGTTTTGCATTGACATAAATGGGCATGCCTTCTGTACAAGCAAGAGGAAGAGCAACTCTTGCAGATGTGATCCCCACCATGTGAGGATATAGCTGATAAAATTCCAAATACTTCCAATTAAACTTCATGTTGAGATATGCAATATGTCTCATAAGAGGAAATAACTTTTTAGACAGACAGTACTTACAACAGCATTTGGGCTATAAGCAACCACGAGCTGGCCGAAGTAAGATTCAGACAAAGGAAAGGATATGTGAGCCTGCAAGAAAATAGTGTTGGATGAAACTTTAATAACTGAGAATCAGCTTTCTTTCTCATGAAATGTAGAATGTTCGATACGAATGGTGACAGGTCAGAAGCTAACCATTGACTGATTTTGATCCGATTGAACTTGATGAGTGATGTGATCAGCATTTCCATACAGAGGAGATGGATTGATGAAACCTTCCCCTTTCATCATGTGAGGTTCATGGCAATCTAGGTGCAAGATCATGCAAGATAACATAGGGTACGCAGTAGACAATCATACATCAGTACTGTGCAAAGCTCAATATTCCAACTTGTTTTAAGATATGAGACTTTCCATGTTCTAGCATGATACGAGTATTTTTGAGTTGGTGGAGCCAGTGCATGGTAATTGAAAACAACACAAGACATGGGGAGTGGTGTGCCACATCAGGAACATACATATATCAAAGGAAGATGTTAGATTAATGGCATAACTTGAGGCCTCTAATTTTTACTACAAACACAAAGAAGCATGTTATAATAGCAAATCTCATTCGTAGAAACAAAAAACTGTGGAAAAAATGAAGGATAACACTAATTTTCCTCCATAACATGGGGGTGGATATGGATGCATCAGCATTCTTTGCAGTTTAAAGGACCCACACAGGACGAAGGTCGTGCAAGGCACAATAGTTTCCATTTTGTAAACCCATAAAATCCAAATAAGGGGGTTGTAATAAATAATAAATTCACTTTTTTTCCTTCTCTTTGTAGATAAACCGTAAACTGAGATACAGCATCAATTTTATCACAAGCATTACCTGCCTGACATGCAATATTTTGCATGTAAGACTTGGCTCTTTCCACAGCAAAAGCTTCATAATGAGATTGACCAATAGAAAGAGATGAGAAGGAATCTTGTTTATGGAACTGAGACTCAGACTTCTTCACATCGAAATAATATTCATCTGCAGATTTCATCTCCTTGGTAAGCATATACTGTTGCTGTCTGGTGGAGCGACACAGAGATGAACGACTGCCAAAAGAAGTCCTCAGTGAATCAGCGGTTGTTTGACCTCGGTTTTTAATGGATAAGTTTATCATCTTATCAACAAATTGGGGAGTTTTCCCTGATTAGAAAATTGCCCGAGTGAACAGTAACACATAAATCAAATTAAAGTGAAATATAACAAATTTACTATAACAATTGAAGAGCACAAGTAGTCTATCGAATAACTATAAAATTCACTGCACTTAAACTCATTACGGCATGCAGAAAGAGGCAAAAAGATCAAATAGGAAAGAGTGGAAATCCTAACTCTAGGAATCTTTGCAAATCATTGATTGGAAAAACAACGCCATTCGACAAGCACAGCAAATCCGTAGTTTCCAGTATAACAAACGGAGCAATTAACTAACGTAAAATTTCGTCCAGTTACAGTCCCAATATTCAACTGTGTGCCCATTTCTCTCCATATTTGATGATCACTAGGCATTACGGCTACTGCCATAGTATAACCTGAGGCGAAAGCCCGAAGGCTCAACGGTGGCCTGACATCTCACCCAAGGTTATTGAAACTTATCTCACCCAAGTCTTACTTTAATTATTCATATTCCTAAATCTCTTCCTCCACGTTTGTTACACACCATTGGAATGATGGGCAACAAAATTTGGCTCATTTCTAATTTAATAGGGTACAGGACTACCCAATCCTTCCTACATAACATGTCATTAATGTATCCAGCAGAGATATTGCAATCAAAATTGGAACATGCAATACTTACACTGCTGTAACCTGATCAAAATCGAACTTTGGCAGATTGATCAGAAGGAGCCCAAAAAAAAAAAGCACTTGTGTATGGATATCCAATGCAGTATATATTGCATTGTGTGTGCGTGTGTGTAGAGAGAGAGAGAGAGAGAGACCTGTAGAGGAGGAATGGTGCTGCTAAGAGAGAGGGGCATCCCCTTTGTTCTTGAACAAAAGCCATGCCTCCAATCCTTTAGCTTAATGACATAATAGTAAAAATAATGAACCGTCAACACCACCCAATATACTTTACATCTCCATCTCCACCACCAACTTCTTTTGTTCTCTTTTGGGTTTATATTGAATAAAGAAATCTTGTTTTGGATAAATCTCCTCTGATCCCACTAATAATTAGGATTAGGAGAAGTATAAAGACTCTTGAACTGAAACCCACAAAAGATTAAGAAGAATAATTCAAGATTATCAAGTATTATTGCCTTGTGATGACAGAAAGGGTTGCACTAAGCCACCTCTCCCTAAACAAAAGACTTTATTCTGTGTCCAATATGAAATGGACAAAAAATTAAGAAATGAGGAACAAGAATAAAAATTAGTTGTTTTTGATCTGTCAGCTTTGAGGAAATATACAATAAAACATTAGTGAAATTTTAACATCTTCTATAAATGGTCTGGTAAAGAAGACTTATCCACTGCCCTTTAAACTTTATTTTGCCTTTTTCTTTCCAAAACTCATAGGATTAAACAAGTATGAATTAGCTAAACACTTAGTTTCAGCTTTAAAAGAACTAAAAGAAAGTAAACCTCATCGATTTTTAAAGATTTTGTAAAGCAAAACGATTTCTATTATTACATCACATCACATCACTTTCATTTGTATTATAACACAAGATTCTCTTTTACAACATTATCGTTATTCAATAACTATTGAAAATGAATTAAATTAAACAAAGTTGATAATTGTTTAACTTGATCTTATCAAGTAGGTAGGAAAAAATCTTGTTCCTATCATCTTTAATTATTCTCCATCTCTGCTGGATCAAACATGGTAAACGATAAATTTAATTAGAAGGTCATTGGTGGCTTTAAATATACATTATTGAAGCATTTTTAATCAAAAATTGATCTACCGATTGCGCTAACAATGATAAAATTATGGTTTAGATGTCACGCTAAAGTTTAATACTTGATAAAATTAAGGGTTTTATCTCAAGTTGTAATGTTCAGGCAACATGGGCTAATAGCCACTTCCCCACCTGAATGTAGAAATTGAAATTTTAATCAAACTAGTCTCCTAAAATTAATCTGATGGACTATGTGGTGACTTATTACATAAGTGGACGTCGTTAATTACATATTCCATACATTGTGTTTTACAGTAGTGAACAATTTCAAGAAAATAATTTAAAATATTTTTGATGCCATATACAACATTGTTTAACAATGTTTATCAGATTGACTGGCTAGTTCAACCAGACAACCAAGAAACAGGTCCAAGAACCCGTCCGATCATAGGCTAAAAATGAAAAATTTATAACATATTAGAATAACTTGAGAATTGGCTGGATTAACCGAAAACCCACTGGTTGACACTAAATTTTTTAAAATTTATTCATTACTGTGATTAAAGGATACATGTACATTTTTTGTATAAATGGATGGTGATGAGACTTGTAACTCGACGTTTACCTGTAAATCATGTTAAGTGTCTCATCTAGAAGCTTGTTGTTTAATATTAAGGCATCTGATAATAATATCAGTTTGGAGGCCGGAGAATTGCAGCACCAGTTGCCAGCGAAGTGCCAATATTACCGTGATTGGGGCAGGACATGATGTGTAATTGGATGCTGTCCATTCTTTCCATTGCTGCAACGAGTGTTTCCTTAATATCAGCATTATCACAACAGTGAATTAAACCTTCTGAGTCGACTGTTGAAGGTACCAGAATCTTTCCCTGTAATCTTGACATTACAACCAGGTTCCCGGTTCTACTGGCTTGCTCAAGTAACTGGCCGAGCCCAGCACGCTCAGCAGCTGTCCCCTTGCTCACTGAGTAAATGCAGATGAAACCCTGCAGCAAGAAATTAACCAATTCATGGAACAAGTTTTGCTTTTGTATTGTATCAGAAAATAAAATGGTCCATTAAGGACCTAGTTGCTTTATATTTTTCAGTAGTCGGGGTTAAATTTATTGGAAACAAGAATTAGTTTGTAGTTTTCGTGGATGGTATAGGACGGTTGGGACCAAATTATACTGTACACTTATCCTCTTTGACTGTAAATCAATTGTAGCCGCAATTTTTCCAGGGATATATTCTAGGCATTATATACATGTATCATTAAATCGCCCAGATAAAGGTACTGTGAAATTACCTCGTCGGTTTGTCTGATATCCATACCATATCTGGTTTCTTCTGATTGAGGAAACAATTCTAGTGTTTCCTCTGCAACACCTGGAAGAAACCAAAGTCTTATACCTTGCACAATGTTTACAGCAGTATTTGAGTTTTGTTGTTTACCCCAAGTTAGCTCTTTGCTTGTCACGTAATTTCTCGTCTTCGAAAGGAAAAAGAATTCTCAGAAAATTTTAAAAATTTCTGATCATATAAGCTAAAGAAAAATGAAAGAAAATCATTGTACATAAGAATGATACCGAGGTGATAATTTGTTCTGATTGAATGTTAACAAATACAAGAGGAATTCCTGAAGAAACTGCTGCAGAAAACCAGGCCATGGCTCGGACAGTGGGGGATTCAATTCCACGCTCGTTTGCCAGAGGCATGAAAAGAACAGAACTAACAACTGTACATAAGTTATCTGGGAGATTGGTGCCCACCTTCTTCTTCCAATCATATTTCATTGCCTTCTGGTGAAATCCCCTGAAGTCTAGATTCACTATTTTTCTGCTCATCTCTGAGGGACCAAAATATAAGTACTTGTCACTCACATTTCTGCTCAAGTTTCTGTTTCTTTAGGCCTATTGTAATACATAGACCATAGCATGCTTAGACCAAAATTTGCAGTATCAAATACACTGGCGGCAATGTGAGCAGGTTCAGCTTGGCAGAGAAGCCGCTCACTGCTCTTTCCGTCGGAGTAGTGGCCAAGCTTCCGCATCAGTTGTATTAAGGGATAAATTTCACATCGAATAAAGATGAAAATATAGACCAACATATAAGGGGCTGGCTACTCATCTTAATAAAGATTGATATTTTAAAATGAAACTCCAAATCTTAATATGGTATTAAAGCCGTTAAGCTCCAACGAGCAATTTGATTCAATTAAGATTCAAAAATAATACCCAACTTTGTTCTAGCAGGTTTAGCACCAAAGAGCTCAACAGTAGTGATGGATGCGTGAGGTCACATGGGCTAGGTTTGGATGCAGTGTTGGGGTTGGGGTTAGTTTGGGTTTAGTTCAAGAGGAAATTACACAAATCCAAGTTTTTAAAGATTGATTTTCAAAATTCAGGTTTAAAGTGTGTTTATTCAAAAATCAGGTAATAATTTTATATTTTAATAAATATAATAATATTAAAACCATAATTAATGACCCTAATTTTTATTTTTTTATCACTCTCATCTTCCTCTCGTCTGCACTCCTCTCTCTCTCTCTCGCCTCTCTCGTCTTCTTCCCCTCTTCTCCCTCGTCTCTCTCTATCCTCTCCCTCGCCGTCATCATCGTTGAAGACCACGGAGCTCGTCGCTGTTGTTGGATAATTGCCAAAGGAAGTCAAAAATAGTGGTTAAAGAATTCTTTCTTAATTGTTAAGATTTTGAATATGCCAAAAATGGAAAGAATATGGCTGCAGTCCAATTTTGTCTTGGAAATGGAAGCAGCATATTCATGATGGGCTTAAGATCAAGTTTCAAGAATTGAAGTGCCATTGCCGCCTGGGATAAATTGCTTAGCTTGGAAGAATTGTTGCCTATAAAATACACATCTTCAATTGGCATAATAAATCACAAGAGAGAAAATAGTGAGAAAGGCATAGAATTTG
>CAIGRS010135217.1:0-13223 GCA_903798395.1 Fraxinus floribunda
TCCTAGGGGAAAGTTCGCCTAGCACGTCTAGCCGCCTAGGCACGCTTTGCCACGCCTAGGCACGCTTAGTCGCGCATTAAGCGGTCAACGTTGTCCGTTGACCGCTTTATTATCGCTTAGCCTCAAAGCGAGGCGTTTTCATCCTGCTTCGCACCTAGGCGCGCTTTTTAGAACAGAGGCTGCGCACTAGCGGGGGCCGTCGACAACGGAGATTTTTTTTTTTAAACTGAACTAAAATCATGGAAGACCACCGAAGAATTTTCAAATTTAACAAAACTGATTTTGAAATCTCTAAATTTGAAAACAATGAAATATTGCAATCAAATTAGAATTTCGATTCTCAATGATTCAACATGAATAGCCTCTGATACCACTTGTGGGGAAAACCATTACCGTCACAATGATCTTTCATGTTGGATCACCAAGAATTTGTAAATCAAAGCGAAAGCGTACCTAAATCAAACTGGTTAATGCAATGAATGAATTCTGCAATTTTAATCTTCCAAATTAACACGTTGTTCCTTTATTCCTCTCTGATAGTGGGAATCAGAACATAATGAACATTTTCCCCATTACAATTGTCTTTTTGCTAGCCATATTGAGAATATACATCGAGTTTGAATTTCCCTTTGCATAAAACATATTGATCTTCCTATGGACGATATTTTACGAGGTGATTAGTTGATTGTTATTATTAATAAGACATTTATCCCAACATTGAGGAAGATATTAAAGAGCTGAAAAGAAAACAAAGAATATAAGACAAAGACCCAAAAGTTCAATATGTAAGTAGAAATTAATTGTGAAATGCATTAATGAAATATAGACGCTTTAAATGTCGAATTGATGTCCTAATAGAACAATTCACTGTTAATATAGTGAATGAATCTAAAGGATGCTAAAGCATGTTCCAAAAATCTATTCCAAAGACAGAAATTTTCAAAACAAAATTGAACAAATAATCAAGATGATTGTATTGGAAAACGACACTTTTGAAGAGATAATAAGACAGCTAATTGAATAATTCCAGCCGAGGTTCATTTCCCTGCAATTTGTGAAATAAAGATATCTAGATAAAGTTGTATTTTCAAGGAAATAAATGAAATTGAAAAGAAATATTTGTTAAAAAATTTTGTAGCACTTCGTATTATTGGTGATAACGAGGATTTGAACCAACATCCATCAAAGAATTATAGAAATTATTGACCAAAAACTCTAAAGGTGAAATTATATCAATGGGTAAAGAAAAGTGTTCAAGACCTATAGTTCGAACACTTTAAATATAATTCCTGTAGGATGCAAATTATTTCCATGTGATGGAACGTTACACTTCAATGTTTAAATAATTTACATGTTTTAGAATGGCTCGACATACGCCGTATGAATTTTGTAACCACCTACCTATCTATATGATAGTGACATAACATGCAAATCCCTGAAGGATTTAAACTGCCAGAAGCAATGATTCATTCTACAAAGCTAAGTGTTCAATCAAACTACAAACTTCATTATACATATTTAAACAATTCAGATGCATGTGGTATAATCACCTTAACTAATATTTGTTAAAGGCATTATAAAAACAATGATATTTGCTCATTTTTGAAATCATAAATAAAACAAATATTAGATTTGTAACCGTGACAATTATGTTGATGATTTAAATCTTATTTGAACCCCTAAAGAGTTCGATAAAGTTGTAGATTATTTGAAAAATGAATTTGAACTGAAAAATTTGGAAAAAAAAAATCAAATTTTGTCTTGGGTTGCAAATCGAACATTTTCAAGAACGATTATTTGTTCATCAATCTTTATATTATAAAAAGTCTTAAAACGCTTTTTATATGTATAAATCAATTATTACCTTTTATTGTTTGATCATTTGGTTTGAAAAAGATCCGTTTCATCCACTTGAAGATGAAGAAAAATATTCTTGGTCGTGAAGTACCACATCTTAGTGCAATTGGAGCATTAACATATCTTACAAATTGTAGTCGGCCCGAATAACTTTTCATAAATCTCCTTCAAGATATAGCTCTACACTAACTTGAAGACATTATAATAATGTTAAACCCATTTTTCATTACCTAAGATGTACCATTAATTGGAGATTACTATATTCTCAAAAATTGAGACAATGGGATATGTAGATGTGTGTTATCTCTTTGATCCGTGTAAAGCTGAATCACAAATATGATATGTATTTACACGTGGTGGAACAACAATATATTGAAGATCCATTAAGTAAACCTTGATAACATTTTCAAATCATTCTAAAAATATTATACAATCCATGAAGCAAGTCGAGAATATGTATGGTTGAACGATCCATCATATCAAGTACCACGTAGATTAACTTCAATAAAAAAATAATCCAACAATATTATATGAAGACAATACAGCTTGTATTTTATAACTCAAATGATGCTATATATCAAAGGGGACAAGACAAAATATATTTCTCAAAAATTCTTTTACATACATGAGGTTCAAAAGAAGACATTGATATTCAACAAATTCGCTCGCTAGACAATGTTGTTGACTAATTCGCAAAAGTACCACTGACATTTAAACTCAAGAAATTGGCACATGATATTAGAATGCGGTAACTTATAGATTTTCAATGATTAGTACACGATATCTCATTAATTCTATTATTTTTTAAATCAAAGCAAAACCAAAGAAAAACATTCTTCTTGATTTTAACAAGGGAACTTGGTCCATTATTTCAATGGCAAAACCCTTGCAGGCATCATTTGTTAAATTTTTCATGAAACTTAAACTTTATAAAATATTATGAATTATCAAGATCTCCATGCTAAATTACCAAGAAAAATTAATTAATGCGAAACATACCTTGATCCATTGATTTGTATCTTGAATAATGAATCTTGAATCTTGAATCTTGATCTTTAAATTTTGATTTCTTGTTCTTCAATTTAATTGCTCCAAAAATTCTTCTTGATTTTTTATTGTAATTCTTGATTGTGGATTTTTGGATCTTTCTTTTCAATATGTTTTCTCTATTAATTCTTGTGTTGATTAAATAACACAAAGAATGAGAATTGTATAAGAATTTAGGCCATAGCCCTATATATAATTTCCATATGTATTCGGTCCATCGTCAATTACAAACCATAATGGATTCGATCTCTACACATAATTCGACTCACACTTTATTTAGATGCGCAAAACTCAATTACTTAATTCTTTATTCGATTACTTTAATTCTATGTTTAACTTTAAGATAGCCTTTATACACAATTAAGTACATATGTTGACCAACATGGCAAATTAAATAATTTCCCAACGATCTCCCACTTGGGTCACATATGTTACCTAATAATTGTGTATAACCCTATGAGCTCAAAACTTTTGCTATAATAACAAATACAATCTCCAAACAATCTCGTCCATTGATTATATCAATATAGAATCAAAGCAGTCTTCGTTATAAATATCAAAAATAAACTCTCAATGGTCACGTCAACACAATTAAATGACATAGATCAAGTGTGTATGTGTAGCATGAAAATTACATGCAATGTGATCTAAACATGCATATTCCCAACTGGTCCTACCTTATTCTTTAATGATCAAGCATAAATTTTAATTATAGTGAAATTGATTTGAATACTTTATTTTTGAAATAAATCGAAATAAACTTGAATGTGCACAACCAAAAATAATATGTCAGAAAGACAACATCCAAAATTACAAACTCCCACGAAGCTAGCATATCATCAAAATTTACAACACCTATATGAGCGGTGTGCTCATGAAAGACCTTGGGTACTAGACCTTTAGTAAATGGATATGCTATTATGGATTTGTCTCAATATGTTCTATAGTAACCATACCACTTTGAACTCTTTCTTTAATAATTAGGAATTAAATATCTATAAATTTAGAATTTGTTGAACTCTTATTGTTATTTGAATACAAGACCGTTGACTTATTGTCACAAAATAACTTAAGTGATCTTTCAATTCCATGTATAATCCGCAGTCCGGTGACAAAATTCCGTATCCATGTTCCTCGATTGGATGCCTTATAACACGCTAAAAGCTCCGCTGACATGGTTGAAGAAGCTATGAGTGCCCGCTTAGCACTCTTATAGGACATAGCTCCTCTAGACAACAGGAAGACATAGCCCGATATGGATCTCCAATTTTCTTGACATCTAGCAAAATCAGAATCAGTATAACCAATGATCTCCAATTGGTATGATTTCCTATATGTGAGCGTGTAATATTTTGTTTTCTATAAAAACTGCATAGGTATATCTACCCAACATTACAATAATGAATGCTATATCTGGACGCATGTATACCTGAGTATACATTAAACTCCCAACTGCTTAAACACAGAGAATTCTCTGCATGTCCTTTACTTCAAGGTCATTCTTAGGACATTGATTGAGATTAAACTCGTCTCCCTTAGAAACAGGGGTATAACCTAGTTTACAATCCTGCACCTCAAATTTCTTAAGTACTGTATCGATATATCTCTTTAGTGATAATCCAAGAATACCCTGAAAACGATCTCAATGTATCTAAATATCTAATAAAAAAGAGGCATCACCAAGACATTTCAGCTCAAAATTCTTTGATATAAATATCTTGGTTTCGTGCAATAAGTTTATATAATTGCAGACAAGCAATATGTCATCAACATACAATACCAGAAATATATATACTTACTCCCACTGGTATACACAATCATCAACTACATTTATCTCAAATCCAAACTAGATTATTATTTGATGAAATTTGTGATACTATTGACGGGAAGACTGTTTAAGCCCATAGATGGATTTCTTTAATTTGCAAATCATTTCTTTGAGTTTCTTGACACAAAGTTTTTTGGTTGCACCATATATATATTCTCATCAATGTCACCATTGAGAAACACAGTCTTTGCATCCATCTAATGTAGTTCAAGGTCAAAATGTGCTACAAGTGTCATTATAATCCTGAAAGAGTTTTTCGTTGAAAGCCCTTTGCAACAAGATGAGCCTTATATCTTTTCGCATTACCCTTTGAATCCCTCTTGATTTTATATATCCATTTGCAACCAATGAGTTTCGTAGCTTCGGGCAATGAGACAAGTTCTCAAACGTCATTGTCTTTCATGGACTTTAATTCCTCATCCATGGAATCAATCGACTTTTGAAAATTATTATTTTTCATTGCTTGATGAAAGTTGATGTGGTCTTCTTTCATCAATCCAATGCAATCCTCATGTTCTTGGAGAAATACTATAAAGTCATCTGGAATTGTATTTCTCCTTTCTCTAGTGGATCTCATTAATGTTATTTGTTCTTGAGGTTGTTGAGTTTGTTCTTCCAAAACAATTTCTTGATTGTTTATAGGGGTTCTGGAATATTGTCTCCATCCGAAATTGTTTCTTGAATAAGATCTGAAGCAAGAATTTGTCTTTGATTCTAAGCATTGTCAATTGCAATAGGAGGGATATTTATATGCTTCCCTTCAAAGATAAAATCCCTAACTTTATTTCCCCTCCCATAAACTCCGCATTCTCAAAGAACCAAACATTTTCCATTTCGAAAATTGATTTGGTAGTGAGATCATAAAATTTGTAACCACTTGACCTTTCAGAGTATTCAATAAAATAGCAACGACAGTCCAGGAATCCAGTTTCTTTTCCGATGGCCTATAAAGTCTTGTCTCAGCTAGACAACCTTTAAACTAGGTTTTTTGCCTGTCCAAAGCTCATGAGGGGTTTTGACAATTGCTTTGTTTGGAACTCTATTAAGAATACAAAGTTTTTAATACTTTTCCCTAGAGAGATTCTGATAAGGTGGAATGACTAATCACTCTTTACCATGTCCTTAAATGTTCTGTTCCGTCTTACAGCAACACTATTCATGCTAAGAGAACCGACATGGTATATTGTAGGACGATTCCACATTCTTCTAGGAATTTAGCAAAAGGCACTGGACGTTGTTATCTTGATCCGTCATAATATTCACCACCATAGTGACGTTTTGTTCTTTTGTCGAGTTGATTTTCAACTTCAGCCTTATAAACCTTGAACACATCCAGTGATTGGAATTTCTCATGAAAATGAGATATAGGTAACCATAACGGGAATAATCGTCTATGAACGTAATAAATGACTATTGACCATTCCAAGAAATAGAAGGATATGTCCCACAGATATCCGTATGAATTAGTTCCAAGATGTCCAAAGTCCTATTGACACCTAATCTTCTCATGTTTGTTTGTTTGTTTGTTTGTTTGTTTTCCCTTAATACAATTTATACAAACACTTAAGTTTGAAAAATCAAAGGAATCAATAATTCCTTCTGACATAAGTTTTTTAATTCTCTTTTGAGAAGTGTGACCTAAACGCTTGTGTTATAATGAAGCGGAATACTCATTGGTTAATTTACGTTTAAACCTTGTAAATTCACATGCAATGTTTCATTACACGATGCAACCAAATTAAGCAAGTATAGATTATCATATACAGATATAGAATTAGTACCCACAAGATTTGAATCAAGAAAAAAACTAAATTTATTATTTCCAAATGAACAAGAATAACCATAATTGTCCAAAACAGACATAGAAACCAAATTTCGTCTAAAAAAAGGGTACCACAAAATTCTCTTTCAAATTCAAATAAAAATCGGTCTTTAATAATAATCTAAAATTCCCTATAGCCTCTACTTCACTAATTTGTCGTCGCCCGCATAGATGAATCTTTCAACATCATTTGGCTTTCGCCTATCCAGACAACCCTGCATAGACACACTTTTATGAGTAGTGGAACCAAAATCAATCCACCTAGTATATCTAGGTATCGAAACTAAATTAACATCGTAACAAACCAAAGTGAGAAATGTACATTTCTTTACTTGCCACGTGATATTTAGTACAATCCATTTTCAAATGTCTTGGGATTCCACAAAAGTAACAGTCAGATGATTCATCATTTTTAGGCTTTTGCTGCTTCTTTGAGCTGGACCGGGTGCAACTTCCTTATTATTATTTTTCTTGAACTTGTCCTTAGAGGTATTAGCCAAGTGAGCACTTTCAGACCTTTCTTGCTTTAGCATTTCTTCTTCTTGCATGCAATATGAAATGAACTCATTTATAGTCCACTTCTCCTTTTGATAGTTATAACTGACCTTGAATTGATTGTATTGTGCAGGAAGAGAAATCAAAACCAAATATACGAGCAAATCATCAGATAGCTCAAGCTTTAGTGCCTTCAATTTTGAAGCAATATGAGACATCTCAGTCATGTACTCCCAAATATTTCATTTACCTTTATATTTTAGTGAAACTAAGTTTGCTAAAAGTGTACTAATTTCGGCCTTATCGCTTTTTGAAAAGCGTTTTTCAATTTCATCAAGAAATTCATTGGTAGTAGTTACCTTATTGGACACATCGCCCCTGAATGATTCTCGAATACCACACTTCATGATCATACGACTCATGCGGTTTGAACGATCCCACTTATCAAAGTCTTTTTTTCTCAACGAAACTTTTATCTGTAAGTGAAGTGGTCCTTAACACAAGGTGTAAGTCCATGCAATCAAGAACGATCTTTACGTTCTCTTTCCAATACTTAAAGTTGATTCCATTTAGCACGGAAATAGAGATGATGTTTGTAGATATAATAGAAGTAGAAAAGCTAATTGAATAGAGAACAAATCCAAAAAAATGCGTTCACATTATAATCCCTATTAAATAATTAATTAATTCAAATAATGATAAATCCCATCACAAGAGACTGAACACAACATTGATATTTAATTTTTGGACAGAAACACCAACTTGTAATTGGTACTCTTGATATAGTAATCAAATATTGACAATAAATTATGTCAAACAATAAACCTCTCTTTAGATCGATTTATTATTCACATAAAACATAATTTTACAATTGTCACATATTTATTATCACATGTGTGCATGTAATTAGGCCAAATATTTACCTTTCTTTAGGTCAGTGAATATCCGCTTGAATTACAAATACACAACTTTCCTAATATTTCAAATAAATTAATCAAGACAAGAGATGTTACTTTTGTAACATATTGATTCAATTTATTTATTTAAGAAAATTAGTAATTCAAAAGAAATTTATTTTAATACCAAGATTTGAATTTGAATTTGAATTTGAATTGTTAATTCTAATTCTTTTATTCCCTTTATGGTTTTCTAACCGGCTGAGTCGCCACGGCCCGTGAAACCACTATATTTTAGTCGTGAAAGAATTTTTTTCCAAATTGTTCTTTCATGTCAATCAAAACAGTTTTTTTTTAACGAAAAATGTTCTGCAGCATGTATAAATCAATTCATCCTACTGAAATAAAAAACAAGTTGCGACCAACCAATGATGGGTGCCCGAGAAACAGAAATTCCGGCACATCATTTAAGTGGATATATAAATATTGATTTAGCATTCGCAGCGGCCATCTCTATGGTGTCGCTTCCATCAATTGAATTGTTTTTCTTCCCACAAAATACCTCCAATTCTTCATGCATAATTTAAATAATTTTCCTCAACCCTAAATTTCATTTCTCAATTGTTTAACATGGAGTTGACTCTGATACCACTTATTAATTTTTTCGTGAAACTTAAACTTTATAAAATATTATGAATTAATAAGATCTCCATGTCAAATAATCTAGAAAATTAATTAATACGGAACATACATGATCCATTGATTTGTATCTTGAATAATGAATCTTGAATTTTAATCTTTAAATCTTGATTTCTTGTTCTTCAATTTAGTTTCTCCAAACCTTTTATTTTTTTTTAATTCTTGATTGTAATTCTTGATTCTTGATTGTGGATTTTTGATCTTCTTTTTCAATATGTTTTCTCTATTAATTTTTGTATTGATTTGGATGACATAAAAATGAGAATTGCATATGAATTGTGGATCATAATCTATATATAATTTCCATATGTATTCAACTCATCGTCAAATACAAACCCTAATGGATATGGTTTCTGCACATATATTCCGACACACTTTATTTAGATGCCAAAACTCACTTTATTAAATAATTTAACAATGTGAGTACGAACCTCACACAATTACAACAAAAAATGCAATAAGTATAATACAATGATTATGATCCGGATAATTATTTCTGATATGACAATGGATTACAAATAATCGGTTGTGTAGGATGCAAAAGAATTGCAATCGAAGGGAAGTAATCATTGTCTCCGTTGAACTAAACACGGTTTGAATGTCATCAACACTCCGACTAGCTCAATTATGTTCAAGATAAAGAATACCATTTGGTCACCTGCATCTCATCAACCACGCTAACTTAGCTTGGATGAACAGAAAAAGGAAGTTTCATAATATAAGATGAATAGAGTAGGAAGGAAAATGAATGCAAGTAGAACCAAGCTGCCAAATTTTCAAAATACTTCTACTTACCATTTCGATATACATATTCTTTAAAAGTCAAATGTTAGTATGAAAATGGAATTACGATTGATGATCTAGCTATTTTTTTTACTTTCAGACAGAGTAGTAATCTCCTCGACCTTCTGTAAAATAATTTGAGATAATCATTATATCCCCAAAAGATAAATTCATTGTATTCTCTTCATTATATGTAATGTGTAGTTTTCCTATACTTCTCTGTCATAACAATTGTGGAAATGAAAATTGGGCATTTCATATAAGGATTATTTATGACTCTCAACTCAAGTTCAGAGAATTCCATGGAAAAATCTCGGGAACTATAATTCTGTTTGATTATAAGGGAAACATATTTTACAAGACGACCCTTTGTCCCAAGGGCCAAGGTGAGTGCTTTAAGTAATAGAAGATGAAAAGTGTACTGTTGAAGATGAGAGCTAAGTCAACAGAAAGTCCTACATTCACATCATCCCCAGAAAGCATGCTAGTTGCTACCAATCTCTTCATATAATGAAAGGTGATGTATTAATGAGAGCTCCATGAGAAATTTGTCTACTCATTTCATACCAGCAGAAGATTCTCTTTTAGATTGATTTAAGTGGATAGGCAGAAATTACTGTAATATTCCAAATTTTTACTATTAGTTGTTAGATTTGAATTTAGGACTTAAGTGCACTATTATTAAAGTTTAATGACTTTATTAGTAATTGACCAAGTCTAATGACCTTATTGGTTATTGACCAACAGTTTGAGGATCTAAGTGGAAAGTTATTTTGAAAGTTAGATTAAATCATGCTTAAAACATATGTGAGTATACTAATTAGTCTTGATTAAGGATAATTGATTTGATCACATGCATTATTTACACCAAGTTTCAAGCCAAGTTAATTGTTTTGACCAGATGATTAAAGGTATTAATTTGACCATTTAATGACAATATACCATTTATGCATTTACCATCCCTAACATCTAGCAATTTCCTTTCACTTTTCTACACATGGTCAAGAATTTACCCAATAAATAGGAGACAAACCTAACACTAAACTACCCTCAACAATCATCTACACACTTTCCCTCTCTATCTCTATAACTTTGTCTCTCCACTTCTCTTTCTCTCGTTAGTTTTATGTTCGTACAATTATACAATCACACGTGAATATTCAACCCCACACGCAGCTCAAGGATTTCTTTCCAACAATAACTCTTTTTATCATTTTGAATTGTCCAGTGAAGAGGTAAGTTGTGCTTTATGCTTATGGTGGCTAATGTTTATGTATGTAATATTTCTACGGCTATGTTATGTTTTGGTCCATGTTACGTATGTTCTATTAAGATTAGACCGGAGATTAGTAGCGCTACTCACTAGAATTTAGCATCACCTAACTTCAGTCTAATTTTCGTGTCTCCTTATGCAAGCTATGAGTTTTTCGTAGAAATACATATATGAATTCATCATCCACACATGCTTATTGAGAATTATTCTCTATTTTATGTCTATACTTTCAAATAATTGACGATTCGAGGAGGTCGGCACAGAGATGGCTTATGGTGGCAAAAGATTCAATAATAAAATTCTTACGTTCTCAAAATATTATTATTTCATTTAATTTTAAATAATTTTAAGATATTCCTTGTTTCAAGTAATGTAATAAACTCATTACATCATTTGAATTTTAGTAAGTGCTTAAATAATTTATATAATTGTGTTGAATATCCTTTAAATTTGCTTAGTTTATGATTTAGTGACACTCGAATAGTTAAGGATTCGGGTCGCCACAATTATAGTGGAGACCATTCTACAGCAAAAAGGTACATCCTAAATAGTAGTGGTTACTGCATAATATTAGAGATACTTGAAGTCAGTGAAAAGAAGGTACAAATCAAATGGTTTGGTTCCAGAAATATGCATAAAATTATAGTCACAAAAATTCAGTCTATAAGAACACCAAAGCAAGTTTCTAAGCATGTAAATACAAATTAAAAGTAGTGTAAATTAACTAAATATTGCTATGGAGGTTATCAAGAAAGCATAAAAAGTAGAGGAATTAAATCAATACTAGCCAGTGTCTGGAAATCTCAAGAGCTTGTATCTCATCTTTAATCAAGTTTCTTCATAAAGTACCAAAAGGAAATAGTAAAGAGTATTGAACTTCTTTAGTAAAGGCTCTCCAATGATCCTCAAAGAGACAGTAAGGACGTGTTCGGTGAAGATTAAAATCGGATTAAAATTGAAAAATATTCTCAATTTTATTAGACGAGTGAGACCTAATAACGGCCATATTCTCAATTTAAATTGGATTTTAAGTACGACCGAACACGCCCTAAGTTTGAAATTGACGAATCCGGTGTTAGATCTGAAGTGGAAAAAATTTAACAATCCAAAGAATCATTTGTTTACTAGAATGTTAGCAACCTATGGAAGCTAATAAAAATATGTCCATATGTTTTTGTTGAAGTTGTGTGACACTTTGTTGTCCACTAAACTAAGTTACATATTTTGGTTGTAGTGTAACTAGTGAAATAATGAAAATCTAGACAAGTTGGTAGAAAATATCTTTTAAAGTTAATCTAGACAAGTGGGTAGATAATATCTTTTAAAAATCTATCAAGTTTGGCTATATACAGAGCCGATTTGTATGAGAAATATATGAAGAAAACGTGTTAGAAAAACGTCCTCAAAATGTAGTCCTCAAAGCTCCTTCATCCTCTAATCTGTTCATTGTAGAACATCAAAGATTTTGTTATGTTTTTATATGTTTTATGTTAAATAATAGGTATGTTGATTAACTGGTATCCACTCCTCCATACACAATCCAAGTATATTTTTAAGAGCTCTCTTGATAGAGCTTTAGAACAAATGAAATCCCAACATGGTATCAGAGCGAAAATGATCTTTGAAAAGGGACCTGGAGCTGGAAAATGAAGAAGAGCAGAGGTTGTCAAAAAGGCTGAAGAAACTGAAGAAATCGGAAATGTTTTGCCAGGATTCGAAGCTAAAAAATTGATCTTTCAAGATCAGAGCTGAAAAACTGATCCTTAGCTATGAAAAATGGAAGAAAACAGCTAATGAAGAAGCTGTAAAAAGACTGGACAAATGAGTGAATCCGGTTAGCGAAGAAGGAGTGAATCTAGTAAAAGCCAATAAGCTCGAAATTCGGTAAGCTCAAGGTATGTCCATATCCAGTAAGCTCAGAATATCAGCAGCAGCCTTGGGAAAGAAAATCTTAGATGGTGATGAAAATGGCTGAGAAAAATGAATGAATCCAGTTTGTCAAAGAAGCTGCTGGTAGAAAAATCTGGTGTGCTGATGAAAAGAGCTGAAAATGATCTTGGAAAGAACTTGAAGTTCAAAGAAAATGAGAAGAAGAAGCTGTCAAAATGCTGCAAAAAAAAAAAAAACAGAAGAAACTGGTGAAAAATGAAGTGAGAAGGGGTTAAATCTAGTGTGTTTTTGCAAGGTTTTAGAGCTGAAAAACTAATCTTTGAAGATAAGAGCTGAAAAACTAATCCTTAGCATCAAAAAGGTGAAAGAAATCAGCTAAAAAGGTGCTAAAAAAGCTGAAAAAAGGATAGAAAAACAGAGAGTATCTGGAAAAATCTGGTGAGTATTATGCAAATACGGTGAGAGTATTGCAAATACGGTGAGTTGAGTGCAAATTCGATAAGTGCCCTATTTCTTTTAAAAACCAGTAACACCCTTGCAAATCCGGTAAGCTAGTAACATATACGGTAAGCTCAAAGCAAATAAGGTATGTATGAGTTAAAACTGGTAAGTTCAAAGCAAATCCAGTAAGTT
>CAIGRS010135271.1:0-15775 GCA_903798395.1 Fraxinus floribunda
TTTTACAAATTTTGTCGTAGGTTGTTTTTATATTATTTTTTTTAACTAATTCACCATTTTTTATATTTTTGTATTGACCAAGATTATAAAAAATGTTGTTATATTTTTATAGTAAAATACATAAATTATATAACATAATTAAGTTTCATCGTCTATGACCCTTTCAGACTTTAAATCCATTCTTCTATAAATCTCTCTGGTCATGCATTTTGTAAGTGAACTAAATATTCTCTTTATAACTTTACACAATCGACTGTGTTATTCTTTGCGAAATTAAGTCTCTAAGAAACTTTTTAAATATGAGATACTTTCTATTTTAAAGAATCAACATTAAAATCATGCTCCAATAGACTCTTTAAATTAACATTTTAATTTAGAGAGTGAGTTTGACTCTCCAAATTTGGAGAGCCGAACCCCGTCTCTATAATTAAATGCATTAAAAAAGTTTCAATTTACAGTATAGGAAAACAATAAAATAATCTAAAGAAAAGCTAGTTAAAATAAAAGATAAAGAAAAATAATAAATAGTTTTTGGGAATAGTAAAATTAAGTGTTTAATAGAA
This sequence comes from Fraxinus floribunda, assembly GCA_903798395.1. Taxonomy (NCBI): domain Eukaryota; kingdom Viridiplantae; phylum Streptophyta; class Magnoliopsida; order Lamiales; family Oleaceae; genus Fraxinus; species Fraxinus floribunda. Next base: position 564 of record CAIGRS010135271.1, read on the forward strand.
AGAGCTTGTTGAAATATTTCAAAATTTTAACTCTCTAAATTTATATATGCTCTCCAAATGATAGAATATACTATTTAAAAATAGAGAGTCTTTTGGAGATGTTCTAACGATATTAATCTGCAATGCACATATTTTGAGACTTTCACTACATATTGTGCACGTGCCTTCAAATAACTGCTAGACTACCCCAATGAATATTGAATGAGTAATGTTATTTAATCCCACTGAGATTACAACCCCAGTCTAAATGACTTTAATGTGACATTAGCTGATAAGTGAAATTAAACAAATCATTTAATTTCATCTTTCATATATGAATTCGTATTGAAACTGTTTTAGTGCTTGAATATTAACACATATATGAACACATACTGAACGATCCAACATTAATTTAAGAAAATTATCCCAAGGCACAAGAATTATATAAAAACCCTAGGTCGCGCCAAAAGTAGACCTAACAATCCACAAAGATTGGTTCAAATCAAGAGCTATGACTTCCACAAAGTAAATTATCTTTAATTAAAGGAAACTCTATTTTCATCTATAGTTTTTATATATTTATCCATTTTTCAAAAAAGTTCTATATTATATTTTTAACCTTATGTAAATTTATTTAAATAGATAAGAATAAAATCAAATAAATTCTATCATTCTAAACTCATCCACTAATAGTATTCTCATTAAATTCTTTTAGATTTTATGTTTATGTAAAAGGCTAATATTTATAAAACATCTAATTCGCCAAAATGAACAATGGTAGAAATATCAATAGAGCAAATACATAGGGACATAATAATATATGAAGTAGACTTTAAAAATGCAATGTTCATTTTTTATTTTTTTTTGGATTAATGTTGAAATCCGCAATCGCTACTCGTGAGTGTGCACTGGATAAATGTAATGATTATCTTTTATTGTAAGTTTGATGGAATTAGTATGTGAATGATTCTTGATTTGTATTTGGGTTTCAACAAATTTGAATTTTATGTTGGGATTATATTTTCTTTTTTTTTTTAATTTTCTTAAATTTGAAACAATGATGGCTATTTCTTTTTTGCTGAGATTATCAAAAAAGAAAAGAAATTTAGAACCCGTCTGGCACCCCGTTATTCCAATTTATAATGAGATGAATGATACTTTTGTAAGATTCAATTAATGGTACTTCTCAAAAAGTAATGATGCCATGAAAATCCATGAAGGCAAAACCATGTGCAACGGATTGGGGGTATACTATAGCATGATAAGACGCAACCTGTTAAAGTCCCTAGTGAAAGACTTGCGATCGAAAACATGTTTGATGTGATTACGGTTAATTTAAATTAGAGTGGATGAATATAACAAAAAATATATAATTTTAATAGGATAAGTGAGATAAACATAAGAATAATGCTCCTTGTACAATATTGGGTTACCACATTGGGTTACAACCTCTCACAAGGGAGATGGGGCCCACTATTATTTTAATCGCGGGGCCCACCTCCTTTGTAAGTGATTGTAACACAATGTTGTAATCCAACATTGTACATACAGCATTGTTGTAAACATAATCTTGTTTAATACAAAGATTTGAAACCTATTTTTACAACACTAGTACATTGTACAAACATTAAGGAAGGAAATGAAAGCCATGAGACAGATAAATCTAGAATACAGGCTGATAAGTTCAGTGATGTGCTTCGGCCGGATTCACGTAGCTCCCTATCCTCACCACAATCCCGTCGATATCTCGAACGTACCCAACTTTTTGTCCCCATTCTTTCTCCTGAGGCTCACTAACTGGTACGGCGCCATTCTCTACAGCATTCTGATCCACCCACAAATGAAAATCTCAAAACATCTCAATGTGCAAAACTCGAGAGAAGATCTTAACAATCTCTTTAGAATCAATCATGGTCGAACGTTGCAAAAAAGACCTTTTCCACGTATTGAATGCGAGACTTTTCACTTGGTTTAGTTCATTTCTTAATTTTTAAAAAGGAGTTGAGCGACATGGAAAAATTCCATAATTTTTTTTTTTTTTGTGAAAAGGAGATCATTTTGAGGTCCAAGGCCGCCACCTCGGGCCAGAACCGACTCTGGAAATAATTATACCATACGTACCTTGTAGGCAGAGTCCACATCAGAATAGTCAAAACAGACCTCAACCGGGTTCCTCTCATGGCTAGATTCTGGCATACGCACCTCGCCACTCAAATCATCCGTCTCGTGTTGGTGCGCGGGTGTAAATGCAATTGTGGTCTTCCCACTCTCCAGTTCACCCCATCTACACCAATCGAATCAAAAAAATTAATAAACATATTCCTTCCAACATATGTGAATCCCAAGAAATTATAACAAGATTCAGATATTTTATTGATATAGTTCCTTGAGGGACATGAGATCATATGGGCGTTATATTTTTTCTTTTTTAGCCCCTGTTTGGTGTTGATTAAAATCAAATTCAAAGTCAAACAATCAATATTAACCATATATTTCGTTGGTTTCACAACTTTTCAACCACACATTCCATCTACTTTTATCAAAATTTACAAAAAACATAATTTTAATCTTCATCAAACAACCCCTTAATACGCCCAATCCGCGGAATCAAGGTAGAGATGTAGGATTCAAGTCTTCATTCAGCCTGACCGTAGTTGACTTTTTTCGTGATCATGTTGACGTTATTGCAAGGTAATTTTTAAGTGAAAGTTCCACGCAATTGAAATAAATAGACCAATTGAGATCGACAGTGATCTCGAGAGAGATAAACAAAAGTAGTCCAAGATGGCTGAGGAAGAAAGGTTTCATCATTTGAATTCATTAGAAAAAGAGAAGATAACACCTTCCAATCCAATCATGACCGTGGCTATATTACCCTACTTGTTTAAAATTAAAAAGTTCATAAAATTTCAAGTTAAAACAAATAATTAACCTTAATAACATATTTCATTACATTAATAATTCTTCAACATACATTCAAATTTTATCAAAATTGACTAAAAATCTAATTTCATCATTTATAGCATTAATATTTCAATGTCATTTACCTGTTAGAGTGATCTAAGCGGCGCACCGGATAACCAAATGCCTTGGCGTAAAATGCAACAGATTTGGCTACATCTCTAACATAAACCACTGTGTATGCATATCTTGGATTCAGATTTGATGCCATTTTTCTTATGCTGATCTTCTCGATTAACTTTGAATTGCCTTGGTCGGATCTTTATGCATTGGATTGGAGATATATGAGTTTTACGCGTCGCAGTGGACACTACAAGGAGCATACACGTGGATGGCATGCAATACTTGAACGGGTCACATGGTGGATCATTTTAGCAATTGAGGATGGCACACTTCAAAGAGCATACACGTGGATGACATACACTACATAGAGCATAAACGTGGATGATATGTAATATTTAGGAGTCCATTTAACGATTTTCCGATATGAGCCAATTTAAGGGTATTTTCGTAGTTTTATAGTTTTTTAATTTTTTCTAAATTTATCTACAGAATTCGAGTTTTGCCTTGATTGGCGTTCATTTCAACTCTTTAAATAAGTGTTTGAATAACCTATAGGTGTTTTGATTAATAATATCATAGTTTTTTTTCGTTAATGGGTGGATTTCAGTATTTCTCATGTACGTTCGAATGAAATTCGAGCAATACATGTTTGTGTGTTACGAATAAGATTGATTATTATTATTATTCGCGTTTTCACCTTGTGCCAAAAGAAGAATACATCGAAGAATTGTGGAAAAGAACAAGGAGATTTTATGTGTAAGAAAATCATATGCTCGCACAAGTAGGAATATTTCACTCAACGTAGGAAGATTTTTCAGGCCATGTGTCAAGGTCGATGATATTTTTTTGAAGTCTGATCATAGATAGTTTAGTTGTGAGAATCTGATCGCAAAGAAGCTAGTAGATCATCTAAAGGTGTCAATCGAACAACATCCAACTCCTTATCACATTGGTTGGATAAAGAAGGGCCTATCTATTCAAGTGACTCGAATTTTCAAGTTACCTTTGTCCAAGGACATTTTACAAATCATAAATTATTTGCGACATTGTTGAGATGAATGCATGTTATATTCTATTGGACAAATCGTGACAGTTTGATGTGAATTTCGTACATAGGTGTAGAGAGAACACCTACATATTTAAATGAAATGACAAAAAGATTACGGTTGCACCAATAGGACGTGCCAGAAAGCTTTTAAAGTGGAAGGAAAAACTTTTATGACTTACAAATTTAATCAGTGAGCTTTCTATCGGTATAAAGGAGTTTGTGGGGACAACTGTAACATAGAGTACAGCAGACGAACAACTTTTGATCTGTGACTTGAGAATGCACATGGGATGTCAATGACTTATTTCAGTTGAGGCTAATTAAAAGGATGTGAATTTGCTGATTACTTTTGGATGCTGGATTTCCTTTGTGCTGTTAATTTTAGTTATTTTTGTTAAGTCCTAATTATAATTGACTATATATGTATCCAAAATCATGGTTATTTGAGTTGTAATTAAAATCAAAAGAGTCGAGTTGGTAGAGTTCTAAAAGGAGTCGAAAACATTCAAGAAGATCGTAAAAGGAAGATGACCACTCGCTTGCCTCGCGTTGAGTTCTTAGAACATAAATATCACCTCTCGTTGTGAGCGACCGCTTGAGCGGCAGTGCAACAAATAGAAATTCTTGTTTGCATGAAACAGCTATTTTTCAATCCTAATTCAACTAAGTATTATTTTTAGGTGTGGTTTAACTAAGTATTTTAGAGTACACAGAGCATTTACCTACATGATTGTGGACTTGGCCGATTTTATGAAAATTATACTTAGTTGAACCATCTATCGTACTTGTAGAACCTAAGAAGGTTCAGAGTCGAAATAATGAATACAATAGAGAACCAAAGCTTGATTTGGAAGATAATGTGTTTAATTTGTTGTCTAAGCTTGCAATGATGGCTAATGGTTCAAAATGTTGTTTTCATTGATAAGTTAGCTTTTTACTAAGGAATGCTCATGTTGAGATTTGATTGACACTTTTGCTGCTGTAATGTGACGATTTTTGTACCTAAATTAGCTGAATTTAGGACAATGGTTGGAAGTGTAACTTTTTGAATATTTCATAAGTATGGTCTTTTGTATAATCATTAAAAAAGTTGTCAACAAGTCAACTTGTAGTAGGTATGGCGCTGTTGATTATCATTGGTGCTAGAAACTTCTTGTAATGAATATATATTTGGCAATGTTAGACACCAGCCCTATGGTTTTTTCTGATGTTTCAAAAATAATAGTTCAACTTTCATTCCCTTTGCTTTACATATTCCTATATGGTATTAGAGCTTTTCTAGATCATGGAAGGGACTGCGAAGAGTAGAAAAACAGCAGGAGAAGTAGATCGGCAAAACAACCAGCAAAGCTATCTTCAGTCGAAAGCAAAATAGATGGCTTCAAGCGGCTTCTCAGCACCATTGCCCTCTGCCTTCACTGGTGAAAATTATGACTTCTGGGCTGCTAAAATGAAAGCTTATTTAACAAACATAGGAATTGAGCCTCTACCCTTGAGAGCAAACCCCACGATAGCTCAGATCAAGCAAGAAGGTGAAGATGTTGCCAAAAAGTTTAAAGCTCTCTCTTGCATTCAGTTAGCTGTTTCAGACCATATCTTCACAAGAATAATGACTTGTGAGACTGCAAAGGAGGCCTGGGATAAACTAAAAGATGAATTCCAAGGTAATGAAAGGATAAGGCAGATGCAAGTGCTAAATCTTAGAAGGGAGTTTGAGACTTTAAAAATGAAGGACACGGAGACGGTGAAGGACTTTTCAGATAGATTAATGAAGGTGGTTGTAATAATTCGAAACTTTGTGCTCGTTTAATTTTTTTGGATAATAATTCAAACTTTTCAAGTTTTATATGGCCAGGTTATTAGTAATTGCCAAGTTTATTTCGTTAACTATCATGATAATGGTCAATTCCTTCATCATTAAGCATTACTTACGTTTACAACTCTCTTGAGGCTTCATATATTCAATATATTATCCATAAGGTATTTTAGGGTCAATTCAAAATGGTATTACTAACACTATAAACACCTATTTAAGACTCTAAAAATACTGTTGTATTCCTCTTTGAGTTGTCNGACAAGTTTTTAGGGTCAATTCAAAATGGTATTACTAACACTATAAACACCTATTTAAGACTCTAAAAATACTGTTGTATTCCTCTTTGAGTTGTCTTAATAGGAGCGTAAGAATCACGCAATTTAGATATCTGTGACCTGAGATATAAATTTTTAAGCATCGAAAGGTCAATCTGAAGTTTTTGTGCAGTACCTCACAGTATTTAGTAAAACGTCTATATCATATGATCTTGGAAATTTTCCATATTTTAACATAGGAAACTATTTGGAAATATCTTTCTAATGCAGTAGATTTCATAGAAAATGGAGTTGGAATGGATTTTATAAAAATATTTGAACTGGCTGCCCCAATTAGTTGTGATAGCACCGAGTTCGTATACGTAAAGAATAATTTCAGGTCAGCCTTCACTTCTGCTGGCCATTAAATTTTACAGTGATATTTTATTATAAATTGAAAATAAGTTTTCAGTATGTATTACATTTTATTTAAGAGTTTTTACATGTAACAAAGGCAGAAGTTATTATGTTTAGTACGTGACACTCGAAGCTTAAGTTCGGGTGTCACAGCAGTAAATCAAATAAGGTTGCTGGGAGATTATTTACCCAATAAAAGGGTAGTGGAAAAGGTTTTAATAAGTCTACCTGAGAAGTTGGAAGCAAAAATATCATCATTGGAAGACTGTAGAGATCTGCCATCCATAACTTTGGCTGAGTTGGTAAATGCTTTGCAGATTACTGAACAAAGAAGACTCATAAGATAGGATGAGCAAACTAAAGGAGCTTTGTTTGTGAAAGAGAAGTACAAAGGTCAAATAGACTTTGGAATGAAAAAGCTACAATTGGAGAAGAAATGAACTAAAAACAGCAAAGAAGGCAATAAGAACTTGAAAAATGTACTATGTCCTCATTGCAAAAAGAAGGGACACTCTCCTAAATGGTGTTGGTATAGACCTGGAGCACAATGCAGGGGCTGCAAATAGTTTGGACACATAGAGAAGGTTTACAAGAATCAAAATGAGAAGTTAAAACAACAGCAGGCTCAAATTGCAGAAAACCAACAAGAGCCATAGGAGGAACATTTATTTACAGCCATTCAGATCAACAACAAAGGTCGAACTTGGCTGTTGGATAGTGGTTGTACGCACCATATGTTAGTATATTTGTTGAGATTAACAAAGCTTACTCATCCAAGGTGAAAGCAGGAAATGGAGATTATGTGGATGTGAAAGGAATTGGAGTTATAGCAGTGCAGACACCTGCAGGTATCAAACACCTATCTGATGTCCTTTATGTGCCTGAAATTGACCAAAATCTGGTTAGTGTAGGTCAGTTACTTGAAAAGAATCATACTCTCGTATTTAAGAACAATGTATGCGCTATACTATATAAAAATGGAACTGAATTGATGACTATAGAGATGAAAAATCGGAGTTTCCCTATTGACTGGAAGAATATCACTACACATGTACTCATCTCTACCTTAGATGATTCTTCTTTATAGCATAGACGTTTTGATCATACTAATTACACCTCATTAAGGCACTTGCATGAGTTTGATTTGGTAGATAACTAATCAGAAATCACAGATAAATTATGTGTGTGTGATGTTTGTCAATTTGGAAAGCAAACCAAATTACCATTCTCAAAAAACCCAATCAAGAAGAGCCACAATCAAGCTTGAATTGGTCCATTCAGATGTTTGTTGTCTAATGCGAACAACCACAATGAATGGCAGCAAGTATTTCATCCTATTTATTGATGATCAAACTAGGATGTGTTGGGTGTATTTTCTAAAATTCAAGTCTGAAGTTGTTGTAGTGTTTTAGAGATTTAAGAATGTAGTGAAGAATGAAAGTGGGTACAAAATCAAAGCTATTAGAACTGAAAATGGGATAGAGTATAGCCGTGATCAATTTGACAGGTTTTGTGACTCAATGGGGGATCAAACATTGACAATACCTTATTCTCTACAGCAGAACGGAGTTAAGAAAGAAAAAATAGGACGATGATTGAAATGGCTAGGTGTCTAATGTTTGAAAAGAAGATTCGTAAATAATTTTAGGCTAAAGAAGTCAATACAGCAGTTTATCTTCTTAATCGATTGCCAACAAAAGCATTGGAGAAGAAGACTCTACTTGAAGCCTGGAATGGTGTCAAACCTGACATCTCACATATGAAGGAATTTGTTATACTCGTATCCCTGATGCAAAGAGGGACAAATTGAGTGAAAAAGCTAAAGTATGGATACTTGTTGGATATTGTACAAATGTTGAAGGATATAGGGTATATAACCCTTAGTCAAATAAGGTGATCTCCAGTAGAGACATGAAAGTGGATGAAGAAGCTTCATGGAATTGGGAGGCAAGTTCAGTTGATAAAGTCAAAACATGTGGTTTGATTCCTCAAAACAGAGAATGATGAATTAGTGAAGATGAAGAAGAACCAGATAATGGTTCAGATTCAGACAATGAAAGGGTGAGATAAGGCCATTAGCATACATTTATGCAAGGTATAATGCTGTTATAGTTGAACTTGTAAATTTTGTTGAAGCATTAATGTCACCAGATTAGATGGCTACAATAAAGGAGGAGATCAATGTGATTGAGAAAAATGAAACTTGGGAATTAGTAGACAGACCATTGAATAAGTAAGTAATATGGGTTAAATGGATATACAAAACGAAGTTAAACCTATATGGATCGATCGATCAACTGAAAGTAAGGTTAGTTGTCAAGGGTTATGCTCAATAATATGGAGTTAATTTCATAGACACTTTTTCTCCTGTTGCAATTTATGAAACTATAAGGTTACTAATGGCCATGGCAGCTCAAAGAGGATGGAAGATTTATCAATTAGATGTCAAGTCAGCCTTCTTAAATGGACACTTGAATGAGGAGATCTTCATTGAACAACCTGAAGGCTTTCTGGTAGAAGGAAATGAAGACAAGGTGTATCTACTTAAGAAAGTATTGTATGGTTTAAAGCAGGCCCCAAGAGCCTGGTACAGTAGAACAGATGATCATCTTAGCAGTCTTGGTATCACAAAAAGACTTGAATGAACAAACCTTGTATGTGAAATAAGTGGAAGAAGAAATGATCATCATTTCACTATATGTTGATGATCTTTTGATCAGAAGCAACAACTTTGTATTAATTGGAAGAGTGATTGAAGAATTGAAGAAAGCTTTCTAAATGACTAATTTGGGAGAAATGCAGTATTTCCTGGGGATGGAGATTCATCAGACTCAACACGAGATTTTTATCTGCCAAATGAATTATGTAAAGGTCCGTTTGATTGCACCTTGAAAAATTGGGTGAAAGGAAACGAATTTCAGGGAAAATATTTGCCTAGAAATTGTTTTCCCGAGAAATGTCAAGTAGTTGTGTTTGATTGGTATAATTTTCCACCTAGAAAATGTTGAGATTTTCCATCTTTTACTGTTTGATTGCCTTTGCTTCCATGTAAAACTACCCTCATAATAATACCATCAGTAATTCTTCCCCCGTCAGCTTCTTATCCTCCACCGGTGGGCAATGGTGTGCCCTACTCATATCCGCCTCAAACTTCGAATTTCCACCATCCTTTGTACAATAATCTCCCTAATCATTCACCTTCGAATCACGATTTTGCTAATATTCACGCTCATGCATCATGGTCTTATCCTACACCGAGTCTCCAACCCCAGACCCCTACTAGTCTCCTTCACAATTGTCAAAATCCACCAAGTGCCCAGAACTCGTTTTTATCATCATATAGCTCAAAGAGAGTAGCAGGAAAAATATGCCGGACAGAACCATTTATCATACACATCAGATGGGGGTATGGAGACGAAACACCCACCTAGCAAATCAATGTATGAGTTCAATAGTCCGACAAAAAAGGCAGCCCATAACCACTTCTACGCCGGACGATGCAAGGCGGCATTCGACGTCACAGGCGACTACAGAGGATGGTCGTCCGCTTGCTAAACTGGAAAATGGTAGCACTGGATTATGGTTGTGAGGATGAGACGAATGGGTTTCTGGCGTGGAAAAGGGTTCGTGGTGGAATACGACAACATTGGATTCAGGTTTGGAGGATGAGACAACTGGGTTTCTGGTGTGGAGAAGGGTTCGTTCTAGACATAGTGGAGACGGATTCAGGTTGAGGGGATGAGCGAGCAGTTTCTAGCGTGAAGGAGGTTCGTGAAAATGGGAGAAATTTTGGCTGGAAAATCTATTCCCAGCTGAAGGATGGGAAATGGTTTTCCTTATTTTGCTGGAAAATAAGGTGAGTGAACGAAGTGAAGGAAAACATTTTGATGGGAAAATTTAAGGTATCAAACATGTGAAAAAAGTAGGAAAATGAATTGATTTTCCATTTTTTTTGGAAAACTTGCCATATCAAAAGGCCCAAAGTAAGTGTTGATGAAGTTCAATATGGAGAACTGCAAACTTGTCAGCATACCACTAATTCAAAATGCAAAATTGATGAAGGAAAATGGTGCCAAAAAGATTGATGCAAACGTTTATAGAAGTTTGATTGGTTGTTTGTTGTATTTGACTGCAACAAGGCCGGATGTTACATTTTCTGCAAATATCCTATCTAGGTTCAGACAAGAGCCAAGTGAATTACATTTTCAAGTAGGAAAAAGAGTTTTGAGATACATTAAGAGGTTTGAAGAATTGGGAATCTGGTTTAGGAAGTCAAGTCTGAAACATGGAAGTTAACAAGTTTTACTGACATTGATTAGGCTGGGTCCCCTAAAGATATGAAGACCACTTCGGGTTACATATTTTATGTTGGATCAAGTATCATTTGTTGGATAGCAGCATCAGAAGCTACTAATCAAGCAATTTAGCTGAGAAGGTGTTAGAAGATCTAAAATACAAGCAAAATGAGGCAACAATCATCTATTGTGATAATCAATGACGTTACAATGGTGAAGAATCAAGTATTCCATGGAAAAACCAAATACATCAAGATCGAATATCATTCAAATAGAGAAGTTCAAGAAGGAAAGGAAGTGGAGCTTATGCATTGCAAATCTGAGGATCAATATGTAGATATCCTAACCAAGTCATTGGCTAAAAGTAAGGTTTGAAACACTAAGATGTTGCCTTGGTGTTTCCAGCAAAAGTGCCAAGGAGGAGTGTTGAGATTTGATTGAAACTTTTGCTGCTGTAATGTGATGATTTTTGTACCTAAATTAGCTGAATTCAGGACAATGGTTGGTAGTGTAACTTTTTGAATATTTCACAAGTATGGTCTTTGGTATAATCATTAAAAAAGTTGTCAACAAGTCAACTTGTTGTAGGTATGGAGCTGTTGATTATCATTGGTGCTAGAAACTTCTTGTAATGAAAATATATTTGGAAATGTTGTAATTGATGTTTTTAATAAAAGCAATTTAATGATTTTAGTAAGCGTGAATTGAAAAAGTCTCCAATTGATGTGATGATTAATTGTTACTTTTCAAATGCAAATAGTGCATATTGTAGAATCGATGGTTTTTTTTTTTTTTTTAATTAGGAGCGTCTATTCAAAGTGGTGTCTAATGAAAAGTCATGAGTCTTAGTAAAGGTTCCTATCTAGATTGTCGGATCATATGCCAGTACATAAAGAAGTGACCTAATGATTCATATTGTTTTATGCCAAAAAGTTCGCCTATCCAAAAGACATATTAAATCTATAAATTGGAGATTAGATGTCTATTTGGATTTGCCACCCTCAACCCTTCTATAAGTACTTAGTTTTTTCCTCATTGCTTAGTTGAATACATTGCCTCTCGTTTTTTTGTTCCATTAGCTAAGGGATGTTGCGTTAATCACCATACATGTAACATATATATGCCTGAATTTATTGGCTCTCTATAGCACTTGTCGTGGTTTATTCTCTTCATTTACTTTTTGATGTTTGATGTTTGTTGTTGTATTTGTCATTGATTTTTGCTTATGCTTAAACTACCTTCGGGGGTATGATGTTGAAGAGCAATCAACTGGAATTTATGGGATGAATTTTCATATCGTTGAACTATGTAAAAAATGTGAAGGGAGGTTTAACTCTCATAGTCTGATGATACAGAGAAACAGATTGGATGGAGGCCCTAATGTCCAAGGCCGAGCCCCGTTTTATCTTTTATCATCTTTGCCTTTCCAAGATGGGACCAACATTAATATACATCGATATATTGAGGCTTTTCACTTTATTTCTTTAAGAAGATTGGCAATATTAGGTTTTATAAGAATTGTTTTGGTTTTTGATTCAATGTTCATGACAACAGAATTTTCTGGTAACTGTTTACTTTGAGATTTTTTCGTTTTTTCCTTTCATGATCTTGCTGCTTGGTTCCCATTCCACTTTTCAGTATAGCTAACAACGATATAGTAAATGTTTTATTGCGCTTTGCATCTTAATCAATGTAGTAGTTTATTTTACTAACAGTCGAGTTTGAATTTGTAGTGTCCTTTTGTTTAGGTGGTAAATAATGATTGAAATTCCTTATGCCATTATTGTCGGTTTAAAAGTTCTTTTAAATGTTTTCGTTGTTCAATATATTTGTTATGTTGTCATTAGAACCATATTTTATAGCTTTCTCTTTACGTTGTTCAGTGTATTTCTACTAAAAGATACTTCAAATGTACTGGACCATGAGTTGTCATAAGAATAGTGCGACTTGAATGATAAGACGGAGTAACGCGCTACTTTTGATATGTGATTTGAGAGTGCACATGATATGTAAAGGACTTGTTTCAGCTAGGATTGACTAAAATGATGCATTTGCTAATTACTTTTAGATGCTGGATTTCCTTATGGCTGTTCAATTCAGTTTTTTGTATATTAACTCTTAATTGTAATTGGCTATAAACGTATCTCAAATCACGGTTATTTGAATTATAATTAAAGTCAAAAGAGTCCAGATCGGTAGAGTCTTAAAAGGAATGTAACTATTCACTGGTTGCGCGTTAAGTGGTTGAGCGCTTAGAACAAGAATGTAGATGCTCCTTGCACGCGACCTTAGTTCTCGACTGATGGGCTTATTGCTCACTAGGCGTTGGCCAACGCTCGAGCGGTGGTGTGCCGAACAGAAATTCTAGCTTGTGTGAAACAACTATTTTCCAATCCTACTACACTGAGTATTATTTTTAAGTGTGGTACAGGTATTGTAGAGTGCATAGATCATTACCTATATGATTGTGAACTTGGCCTATTTAATTAAAATTATATTTAGTTGAACTATCCATCGCACTTGTAGAACACAAGAAGATTTAGAGCCAAAATAATAAATACAACAGAGAACCAAAGTTCGATTGATAATGTGTTTGAATTATTGTCTAAGCTTGCAATAATGGTTGATGGTTCAAAATGTTGTTTTCATCGATTAGCCAAGTGAGTTAGATACATATTCTTACTAAGAAAGGTTCAAAGGAAAGCTACCTATCGTGATGCAATAGTACTTTTCATCTTCTCCCTTATTTAAGTCAACTTCTTCCATTTACGTGGGAGATTGTTGTAATTAATGGGTTTAATAAAAGTGATTTAATGATTTTAATAAGTGTGAATTGAAAAAGTCCCTAATTGGTACGATGACTAGTTACTACTTTTCAAATGCAAATAGTGCATATTGAAGAGTCAACGATTTTTTCAATTAGGCGTGTCTATTCAAAGAGGTAGATAATGAAATGTAATGAACCTTGGTAAAGGTTGTAATCTAGACTGTCATATCATATGCTAGTCTACAAAGAAGTGATATAATGATTCATATTATTTTATGCCAAAAGGTGCACCTACCCAAAAAAAGACATATTGAATCTATAAATTGGAGATTAGATGTCTATTCGGATTTGCCACCCTCAACCTTTCTATAAGTACTTAATTTTTCCTCCTTGCCTAGTTGAATATATTGCCTCTTGTTTTTTTGTTCCATGAGCTAAGGGATGTTGCGTTAATCACCATACATGTGACACATATATGCCTGAATTTTTTAGTTCTCTCCATAGCACTTGTCGAGGTTTATACTCTTCAATTTTCGTTTTGATGTTTGATGTATGCTACGGTTTTTTTCATTGATTTTTGCTTCTACTTAAACTATCCTCAGGGGTATGATGATGACGAGCAATCAACTGGAACTTCAGGGATGAATTTGCTTATCGTTGAACTACGTAAAAAATTTGTAGGGAAGTTTACTCTCATAGTCTGATGATACAAGGAAATAGATTGGATGGAGGCCCTAATTTCAAAGGTCGATCCCCATTTTATCTTTCATTAGCTTTGCCTTTCCATGATGGGTGCACTTACATGGAAGGCCACCAAAATTAATATACATCAATATACCATGTGGCTTTTCACTTTATTTCTTTACGAAGATTGGCAATATTAGCTTTTATAAGAGTTTTTATGGCTCTTGATTCAATGTTCATGACATCGGAATTTTCTGGTAACTACTTTCTTTGAGATTTTTTTTACCCTTTAAGATCTTGCTACTTGGTTCCTATTCCTCTTTTTAGTATAACTGACAATGATATAGTGAATGTTTCATTGCACTTTGATCTTAAAAATGCTCTAGTTTATTTTACTAGCAATCGGGTTTGAATTTGTAGTGTCATTTTCTTTCTATAGTAAATACTGATTGAATTTCTTCATGTCATTATTGTTGGTTTACAAGTTCTTTTAAAGGTTTTCATTCAATATATTTGATATGATGCGATTAGAACCATCTTGTATAGCTTTGTATGTACGTTGTTCAATGTCTTTCTACAAATAGATACACCAAATGTATTGGACCATAAATTGTCACAAAAATAGTGCAACTTGAATGATAAGGCTTGAAAAATACGTAGTTTACTAAGTTTGACCTTACGTGTAGAATTATACAATTAACAATTAACAAGCAACAAGTCACTTTTAATTGTTTCTAGATGGTTAAACAAACAGTTCAATTATCCTAAGTTGAATTGCCACAGTTTATAATATGGAAAGCAATAAATAACTCCAATATTGATGACGGAGAAACCCAACTGGGTAAAAATTCCTGGACCAAGCCAGTTACCTCCACTACAGACAATGTGTGTTACAATTCAATTCCAAACTAGTTCCACTAGCTGTTAT
>CAIGRS010135283.1:0-13305 GCA_903798395.1 Fraxinus floribunda
AACCCGATTTCTAGACTTGAAATCTGCTAAAGCTATTTGCGTGTTGGTCCTTTAGTATTCTTATAATCGAGAGAACGCAAATAAAGTTTTTAGGACAACATTTTATGTGATTCAAGTCTACTTCTTTTCTTCTTATTCTTCTATCATTATTTTATGTTTTACATATATATTTTGGAGTTTTTTTTTGTATTTTCAATGGACGCTCGTCATCTACTTCGGCGAACAAATTTTCTCAACAATATAACGTTGGAGTGCTAATGTATTTTGTTAATGTTAGAATGAAGATGTCAATCTTAGAGAGAATATATCAAATTCAAGTATTGGCATATTACTTGGAATATCTTGCGCTGGTGGTGTTTACGTTTACCTCTTTTAGCTTAACCAAAGGGTGGTCCCATCCCAAGTGATTATCTCATCTCCATTGAGAAATTTGTGTTGAAATATGCATTTATATGGGGATGGATTAATCGTGCGGGATTGTGTATTAACCATAAGGATGGGGAGAGTTGGCATTGTTGATGGCGCATAGCAATTCCAATTGTTGTGTTATTTATGTAATATGCACTAGGCAGCGCTGACAAAGACCAGCCCGCCTTGGCCCTGACGTGCCAAACCTGACATAAACCGACTAAAAAGACGAGCTCAAGGTTGGACTGATAAGTCAATTTGACCTCTACAATCTACTTTAGGCCCATTATTGCAAAAGTATATCGATGAAAATTTTTGTTTTCTTCAGACCTGTCCAACCTATTGTGAAATAAATTGATATTAATGATAAAGATCAAGCAAACTGATAACAAAAATAATTAAATTATAAGATATTGGATTTGGGGGCAAATCTTACTCACAATCTCCATATATAAACAATTGTTTCACTTGGATTTCATTTTTTTGTCAAGTTTAGGTCTCTAAACTTTCATTTTTATCGAACCGATGAAAATTGTCAACTTTTTGTCAAATAGTCGTACGACACATTTTTTTATTTACCCCTAAACCAAGATCTTCATTCTTTCAAGTGACAAAGTTAATGATTTCCTTCTATTTGTCACAAAAAAAAAAAAGACAGTGTAGGGATGTAAACGCGACAAAAAAAATGATTGAGAACCTAATTAAGACAAGCGGCAATGTTTGAGGACTGTGAGTGAAAAATTTGCACCAATTATTGGATTTGATTATTCAATCAGACAGCCGAACAACTAATAATAATTAAATAATCACATTATGGTATTTTCATAATTTTGTATACTTGTGCGTGTGTGCTTTTCTGCTTCTATTCTATCCCAACAAAAATTCCTTTCTGGAAGCAATTGTGTATAATATATATTATTATTTTTCCTGGGAATGTTGTTCTACATTGTCTATCAATTCTCTTTCCTTTTGTGGTTAATGTAGAAAATCCATGTTCGGAGCTTTCTCTTTGTATCTTTATTTTACATTTGCGCAATTCGTATTTCTTCGCACTGATTCATTGAAGGGAAGAGAAGAGAAGAAAATCAGTAAAGCATTTTTGTCCTCATTCTCGTGGACCCAATTTGACTTTATTGATTCATTAACCTGGAACTCGCTCATTCTTCTTTAGCTTATCCTACTCCACCGACACTTTGCTGTAGCTTTATCTTTATTCTATTTCTCTTCACTGAATGCATTGATTCTCTGCAGCAAACCACTCAAATTAGGGCTTTTTAATAGACTGCCCAACTTTCTGGTTCTTTAATACCAGAGCAAAATGCACAGCTATGATTTTTCAATTTCCTTATGCTTTGCGGCTGCATTTCTGTTGATGAACTGCTCTGTATTCGCCAATGGCGAATGGGTGACTTGCTCGGGAATGGTACCGATGAGGGACCGGGACGATAAGATTTCAATAACGGATTTTGGAGGGGTAGGTGATGGGAAGACAATTAACACGAAAGCATTCAGGGAAGCTATTTACAGGATCGGGCATTTGAACAGGGAAGGAGGCACACTGCTTTATGTACCTTCTGGGGAGTATTTAACCGAACCTTTTAATCTCACCAGCCATATGACTCTTTACTTGGCCAAAGGTGCTGTTATCAAGGCTACACAGGTACTCCAATCTCCCCTCTCAAACGAATGTTATGGACTGGCCAATGTGGCTAGAGCCTACACAGAACACAGTCAAGCTGGGCAAGACACGACTATAGGTCTGTGCTGGTGCACGGCCGGACTGCGTGTCTAGGCAGCATTGGATGGCTTGGCCCATCAACCATATATGCTAATTGTGCATATACCAAGCTTTAATGAAAAAATGAGTTATCCTTCATGGAGGAGGGCCTGGATTAAATTTAAATAGTTAACGTGTCCCTTCTCCACCAAAATCTTACACTTTTGGAAGAGTTAGTTTAACACGCGATCATTTGTGTTATCTCTGAAGGTTATTGATTTACTAGAAGAAATCCTACCACACACACAATCATCACAACCTTCGTTGCTATTATAAGAGTTTACAAAACTAATGCATGATCAGTAGAAAGAAATTGTATAATATGATATTTTATTGTGATTCGTTTGATCCGCTTGAAATTTTTATAGTTGAATTGATGATCTAGAGCATCTTCATTCCTTTTGAGCTGGAGTTTATATACAATCATGGATCATGAGGATGTTTTCAAGTTAAGATTTTAGTTTTTAAATGCCTGTATCCTTCGCTTTGATTTCCACAGCTTAATTCAATATTAGAATATTTGATTAGGGATAGAAAGAGCAGTGGGGGCCCAATTAGATTGGTAGTTAAGATGCATCTTTCAAGTGAGTTGTTTGTGAGACATTGAAGGGAATGTATTTTTGGCATTTTGCTTTGGAAAATTTAGAAATTATGGTTATAGATTAGGATTAGCCGAAAGGAGATGGAAACTTGAATGCTTGTACTGTGACATTAAACATGTTGACAGCCATTATGGTTAGCCAGCTGTAGTGCAGGACAGCAACATCAAAGAAATTTTTTTTACAGAAAATGAGGAAAGAACAAATGATGATTTAAACAATAATTTATGACGATAAATCAAATTGTATATTGTTTACACGAGAAATTCAGGTGTGCACCTGCTTTGCCAAGCCTGGATGGGGAATCCATGGTTTTGATTGCTTACTGCTTTTGTTATTTTCAATACTCTCAACATGCTTCCAAGCTATAGATCTATTTCTCTGCCTTAGCTATGAAGGTAAAATGTTAAATGAATCATGTGACCGGACAAAATTTACAGAGTGACTTGTAGAGAAAGGTTAGATTTTCCCGTAAATTCAATATCAGATTTTATCTTGAGCATTCATAACTCTTCAGGGACAAAATAATTTTATCTATCAAGATTTTCTTCTTTCGAAGTTATAATATAAATATACTAACTAGCACATACCCTCTTAAAATTATCTTATCCTTTACAATTGAGGCAAATATAACAATAATTTTGTTCCATTAAGAATAAAAGAATGTTGTTTGGAGGCCAAGAAATTAATTGTACAACCGACTTAGTGTTTAAAAAAATTGCTTTATCCCTATTGCCATCCATCCATATGGAACACATGTCCTTGATGCTTCAGGATACTGGGAATTGGCCATTGGTAGCTCCGTTGCCATCTTATGGAAGAGGAAGAGAACTACCCGGAGGAAGATACGTGAGCTTTATCCATGGTGATGGAGTTCAAGATGTGGTTATTACTGGTCAGTATGAAGAACATCATTTCATTATTTGTTTACTTTTCTTTGTTTATTTATGAGTATTTACTATATCAGTTTTCTGTAGGTGAAAATGGGACGATTGATGGCCAAGGTGGTGTCTGGTGGAACATGTGGAGGCAAAGAACCCTTCATTTCACTAGGCCTAATCTTATTGAAATCATGAACTCCACAAGTGTAATAATTTCCAATGTAACTTTCAAGAACTCGCCCTTTTGGAACATTCACCCAGTGTATTGCAGGTAATAATTCACTGAGTTTTGTTCAAATTGGTCCATAACATGTATTTGATTTTTCTGAAGATTACTTAGCTCAAAATGTTTTTGTTATGACAAATTACTTGGCCCCTGTTTGAAACCCATTTTGAGTAGAAATTTTTTTTTGGAATAATGATTGATGTAAGAATGTGTGGTGAAAAAGTGATAAAAAGTTTTTGATTTGTGTATAATATTATTTTATTAGGAGAATGTGTGGTTGAATTGAGAATGAGAATGAGAAATTAATGGGTGTCAAACGGGGGCTTAGTAAAAAAATCTCTACAGCACATAATTGATGATCTCATTTTCATTTTCTTTTGTCAGCAATGTTGTCATTCAAAATGTCACCATATTGGCTCCTGCTGACTCCCCCAACACTGATGGAATTGATCCAGGTACACTAGAAGAAAAGTTTAATGTTGGTATTTGTCAATTTAATATGAATATAGCCACAATTGTGAAATATGTCGTGGTATTTGAATTTGCCATTTTATCTTCTATTGAACATAAAGTGAGGAATGAAATATGCATTATTATCTGTACTCTTCTCTACAATATGTATTTAGCATTAAGTTCATGCTGCTAAAATTCTCTAGTTGACACGTGGCACTTCAACCGAGAAATTCAGGTGCTTTCACAATTGATTATCATGTAAAAGTTTAAACTGATAGAGATACAACATATTTATTTATTTTTTTCATTTTTCGACTTCTAGTCTTAACACTTCCACCTCAAGTGCTTGCCACATTCATTCTCTATCTTTATGAAATGCTATGTGCACAGTTTTCATAGATGGTTGACTTGAACTCAGGATAGTGATTTTTTTTATTATACAACAACATAAGTGGAGGTCCTTTGTTGTATAGTGATCTTTTTAAAATCCTGATTTTTACTCGTACAGACTCAAGCTCCCATGTCTGTATTGAGGACTCATACATATCAACAGGAGACGACCTCATAGCAGTGAAGAGTGGGTGGGATGAGTATGGAATTGCTTATGGTCGCCCTAGTCAAGGGATCACCATTAGGCGGGTAACTGGATCATCGCCATTTGCTGGAATTGCAGTGGGAAGCGAAACCTCTGGCGGAGTTGAGGACATTTTGGTCGAGCACATAAACTTATTCAACACGGGGTTTGGCATCCATTTGAAGACAAATATCGGTAGGGGAGGGGTTGTAAAAAACATTACAATCTCGAATGTTTATATGGAGAATGTACGGAAGGGAATAAAGATTTCGGGCAATGTTGGGGACCACCCAGATGAAAAATATGATCCAAATGCTATTCCTGTTCTTAAGGATGTTAAAATTAAGGATGTTTGGGGTGAAAAGGTTCAGCAGCCTGGTTTGATTCACGGTCTGAAGAATGCACCATTTACTGGGATTTGTCTATCTAACATCAACCTTCATGGTGGCCCAAAACCAAGGAATTTACCTTGGCAGTGCTCGGATGTAAGTGGGGCTGCAGTTGAGGTTAGTCCATCACCATGTTTAGAACTTACCAGCAGCCAGGAAAATGGTATATGCTGATCTTCCTTCTGAGAATCTTGTAATCCTTTCTTTGTCATGATGAGTTTTTGCCTGTAAGAAGGAAATTTAAGAATTCTCCAATTTCGTGCACTCTTTCTGCTGGTCACAGCAGAAAATTGGACAAAAAAGTTGGGAAGGATTCGAATATTTGGCAAGAATGCTTGATCGTAGCATATAATTTGATCCATTGTGGCATTAGTTGATTATACTTTGGAGCTTCTAGATTTGCCTCTTCTCATGACAGCCATTTTTTATTT
Organism: Fraxinus floribunda; assembly: GCA_903798395.1. Classification (NCBI taxonomy): domain Eukaryota; kingdom Viridiplantae; phylum Streptophyta; class Magnoliopsida; order Lamiales; family Oleaceae; genus Fraxinus; species Fraxinus floribunda. Next base: position 5,739 of record CAIGRS010135283.1, read on the forward strand.
TGTTTTTTGATGTGCCCTCCTCGTCAATCAAGAAACCGTTAGCTGTGTAGTTTAACCTTGAGAATATATCACCCCTAGTCCTTTCTAACCATAGAAAATTGAGATTGAAATACGAGGGAGGACAAGTGATCATTGAGTCGATCTTTTCTTTTGTTATAATAAAATTTTCTTATTTGAAATATGCATTAAGTTTGTCTTTAACAGTCATTACTTGTAATTGTTCTTCTTATATTGCAAATTAAGAAACCAATACATACTCCTTGATTTGGTTGTATAAATAAGTAATGATTTAATTCTAAAAACAATCAATCTTCTTTAGATAAATGTTATAATATTATTATTCCTTTTTCTGAAGATTGAGAATAATCAATTCTCATTCATGTCATGGCATTTAAATCAATTCTTATTCAACATCTCAATCTGATGCAAACTTAACTTATTTACAGACAACATAAACAAAAACAAACATTCATTTCTTTCCTATATGGCATGCATAATTACCTAGTTAGCGCGTGTGTCATATAAAAATCAAAATCTAGAAATAACGATCCAAAAACTTGCGCATGCTCTTCATCAAACCACCACTTTTCGTTTCCTTTACTTTCTCATTTTCGCCATGAAAATATTTCTTCCAATTCTTTTCTCCATTGAGTACATCAACGTTTTTATGTTTTAGCACGACCCTCGTCACCTCATTATTTTCGTCGTCGTTTTCATTTTCGCGTTCGTGTTCCAGTCTCACCCACCGCCCTGGAATCCGCCTTACGCCGTGGAAACTTGGTGGTTCTTCGAAGTCACTGTTCTCACCGGTGGAATAAATCATATCATTACCGTAGGGAATCTCTAAGCGATCCTTCTTTTCCATGGAATTCATTTGGAAGAAGTCTTCAGGATTGAGATGGTAGTGGTGCCGGCGGTTGTTGGGACGGAATCTAGCGGTGGCCAAATCCAATGGCACGGAGTGAATGATCAAGGAATCAGGTTCAATTGGCTGGTTATTTTCGCCGGCGTTGAGAATCTCCGCCGTAGGGAGGCGAATAACGGAGCTGTCATCGGCGAGAGGAAGGGATTCAGATCCAGAGGTGGTGGCGTCATCTTTTCCCAGTGTTTTTAGTGGGGCGCGGGCGAGTGTGAGGGTGAAAAGGAGGAAGAACACGGCAGCGGCTGCGGAGAATTTGGCCATGGTGACAGGTGTTTTTTTTTTTTTCGTTACGGGAAATGGCGACGGAAAATTTTGATATAACGGAGTGGAGATTGGCAGTTGGGACAGGCTTGATTGTGAATGGACAAGAGGACGTTGGAATATAGAAATGGCAAGCGGGCAAAGGGGTTGACCATCCACGTGTTGGGCAGAGGACGTGGGATCTAAGTTCGTAAGCTATTTGTACAATGACAAGTCAAAATGTTAATTTAAAAAATAATTTTTAAAATGTATGAACTTGATTTTGTCAAATGTGAAGTTGTGTTCATTTCTTCTTCCATTTCACCCTCAAAATGAATGGCGGTTTTCACGATTATTTAAAAAAAAAAACACCAAACATTCTTCTTTCATTTCACCCACAAACTTAATAGCGATTTTCACGATTCCTTTTAAAAATACCACACAATGAATCCACAAAATCCACTATCTTCTTCCATTTCTTCCACACACGTTGAAAATGATTTTAACAAGGAGTAATGATCTCAAAAGTCGAGATAAGATAGGTGAGAAATCTAGAACAAAAGCTAAGAAAAGAAAAAAGGATGAAAAGAACTAAAGATTCGAACCTGAAACTCGCAGAACCTCACTAAAATCGCGAAAGCTAAATTCATCTAAATCTGATTTTGATTTTGTTATTCAGAAATGTATATTTAACATATGTTGGGTGTAAATGGTTTGGGTATTTGCACAATGTTATAATTTGTGACCTCATTTTGAAAAAATCGGTTGGAGCATATTTGTAAAATTTCTACGAATGCAGCCAAGCACGTTCTGTCAAATTTTACATCAAAGTTCAACAATGAACAAAAACAGATTTTATCTAATACACGTTTCTCCCATTTCTTGGATTGTAGTGAGATAGTTGTTTGTTCTTAGCTAATCCATTATTTTCTTCAGCGTGAGGTGAAGCAACCAAACAAAAAGGAAACGTGGTTTATGGTTGCTGGTAAGTATTTGCGGTTTTCTTTGCCCGAGTTCTATCTGGTCACGGGACTTAGGTACCAGGGACAAGATGTAAGGAAAAGTCTTCAAAGTGCACAGTCTAGGATTAAGGATAAATATTTTGAACACTTAAATCTAGTGACAAATGAAGATGTTAGAGACATCTTCCTTGGTTTAACGAATGAAGAAAATGATGATGTGGTTAGGATTGAGATTCTTTATTTGATAACATCATACCTGTTCTCGACCTCATAAGGAGGTTGCTGAGAACTATTTTTTTGCTCTTGTTGAAGATTTTGATGCTATGAACATGTTTCTATGGGCGAAAGATTTGTTCGATATTTCCATAAACTCGCTGAAAGATGGTTTGAGTCATAGAAACTCTCATTATAGACTCAAAGGATTTCTAGTTACCTTCCAAGTTTGGATTTATGAGTCTATTCCACGGCTAGATGGGACTGTAACTTCTAGGATTTAGATAGGACTGTGACTTCTAGGATTTAGAGGAGCTGCCCACGTATCTTGAATTGGAGATCAGATAAACTGCCATCTAGTGCTAAACTTGAAGAAGACGTGTGTTCTCTGACTTGGATGTAAGTTTTCGTTTCATTTGTGTATTACGTAGTCATGTCACAAATGAGTCATATTTAACCTAATAGAGTCACATGTCATATTTTATATTATACAGTTGAAGGGAAAATCGCTTTACATAGTATTCATCAATTTTTTAGACATGCAACAGGTCACATTGCATAGTCACATGTTATATTTTCTATTCCATAGTCACATTGCCCAGGTCATAGATCACAGTTCACATGTCACATTGCATAGTTATAGGTCACATTTCATATTATATTTCACATTTCATAGTACTCATTGAATTGTGAGACACAACTTAAGTTGTCCAATTAGTATACATGTCAAAGTAAATAGGTTTCATGACAAGTGTTTTTGTTTATGTACAGCTGCAAGTACAAGACATCAATCTGTCTGAAATGGAGAAGATGCGGCCATACATGGAAGGTGTTTCATATGACACACCACAGCAGAAGTTCAAAGCTCCATCCCTATCACGTGCTAGTAAAAGTTCAAAGATCCACCAACTAAAAAACAAGTCCAAACCACGCATTCTTATGATTATTGACGCACGGTTTAGCCATACTAGTGATATCGAGGATGAGGACGATGATTTTGTTGATCCACCTTCGAGAAGACAGAGGACATCATTTTTTGTTCGTACTTCGATGGATCCTCCGACCGAGCCACACACTGTGCACATTCACTTACCACTGTATGAGGGTCCATCCGCTCATATGTCTCCACCTCCAGCAGCACATGTACATAGATCCGATGTATGTTGCTATCTTTAATTTTAAGTGTCGTTGTATTTATTGATTTGTCATATTTGAGTTTTTTATTTGTGCTCATATTTTGAATTTCATGTGTGCGTGTTAATTCTATGTCAAGCTTCATATTTCTCTCTTTCTTATGCATTTTAAGACGAGGTCACATGACACCTCATTGTAGTCACAACTGAATATCAACTGGTTACAAATGTTTCATACAAGTTCACATTTCAAACAATTGTTGTTGATGTACTTCACATGTACATATGCATTTGTAACATGCCTTTATGAATTTTCCACTTGTTATTCAAACATGTCACAAATATAGAAGCATTGGTCACATGCTATAGTGTTCAAGAACACAGACAAATGTGTGTATGTCACACGTGATTCATATACCTTATTATCCATGTCATTGATGTATGTCAAATGTTATAGGTGTTGAAGAGTTTGCAAAATGAAATCAGTGAACTCTGTGAAAATGAATGATGTCAAGGCATATTTATCATCAATTACGGCAGATACGAATCACAAGATGAATATAATTGTTCGTATGCAAAAAGAAATTAGATCAGACTTGTTGGAGATGAAGACAGAAATGAACTTTCTTTCTGAATCTGCGACTTTAATGATTTCAAGCTCTATGATCTAAGTTGCTGTATGATCTACGGTTGTGACCATTTTGACCACAACGTCCACATTTAACAGTTACTTTCCCTTCACACGATGATCTCTTCCTCTTTTGTGTGGGTCTTCCTGAACTTCTTTTCTGGTTGGGTGCTAAAACAATTATGTCTTTCACTTCATCAGGCATTTTCCAGTCACCTAGATTTCCAATTGAAAATATAGTGTCATGGTATGCATTAATGTATGCCTCTCTTGAGAAATAGTATGAACAATAACCATATGGGTCCATTTTCATCATTGCAATGACAACCAATGCATGTGGACATGGTAACTGATCCACTTGAAGCATCCTGCATGTACATGTATGTTTTTCTATATCAACGATGAAATATGAGCATTCACCACTTACAGAAAATGTGGTGTGATTTGCAGGAGACACCTGTAAATAATGACTGTTAATTCACTCATATTAATGAGGTCACAAATATGAGATTCAGGTCACATATATCAATCTTACCCTTAGATACCTCAAATCAGTGCTCATTTCTCGAATGATTGTTTCATATTTGCTCGACAATTTTGTAAAAGTGTCATGCGTTGTGCCCCTATGTTTGTGGACCCAAGATTGTATAGTTTGTCGTAATGACTCTAATAAAGCTACAATGGGGTAGTTCTTGGCTGCCTTTGTGACTGCATTCACTGAATATACTATATTTAATGTCATTGTTGAGTATATGTTAGTCAGCATGTAGAATCGTGACCACTTTTCAGGTCCTACTTCGGCCTATAAGAAAGAACACATTTCGAAGAATGTTACATATCACCAGGTAAAATGTGATCTTATGATTCATTGAAGACAGCTGTTGCATATTATATTCGAATTCGGCCAGTGTATATGCGCGGACTGCTGAATTGAAAGCTTGCGTTATATTGTGACCCGACTTTCCATAATGTGATTTGAGGTTCTATATTAGATGATATGAACAAATTCCATGATAGGTCCCTAGATACACCTTTTCAACTGCCTTCTTAATACTGTTGTGGCGATCTGATACAAAACACAAGCAATCCCTATTTCCATACGTCTTCTTCAAGTTTTCAAAAAATCACAACCAAGACCTATCGTTCTCGTTATCTCCAATTCCAAATGCAAGTACGAATATGTTGTTATTAGCTTCTTATATACATGTCGTGAAAAGTGTACCACCATAATGTACATTCAAAAATACTGCAGTTCACGATTAATGCAGGTTACAGATGTGCATTATAGGTCCAATATTGAAGTGCTACCTTCAAAAACCATCATAACATGAAATTAGACAGGTCATCGTGTCTAATTGTAAGTCACATAAATAAGACATTACATGATTTATTGTCACAATTACAAATACCATTCACAACGAATCAAAGTCACAAACTTTAATTTTCGGAAAGAAAGGATAACTTACAAATTTGATTTTGAAAATCAGCCACATTCACTAGCGATGTGTAATTGTCTGTATGAGAAATTGTGAGTTGTCCGATTCTAATGTGTAATCATCCACCAATTACGACACGACACCGATCGGAACCGAAATTGAATGATCTGGCTACGAACTCAATATAGTAGAACATGAATTTTGCTGCAATTGTTATTAATTACTGATATGTGACAACAATTCTGCAATTTGTAACGTTAAATCTCTAAAATGTTATCATTAACGGAGAGAGACGACTGTATATGGTTAAATTTATGATGAATTTGGCACTGGAGAGATGTATTTTGAGGAGTTCGGTAGTCTCAAAGCTTGGTTCAAGTATTTATGGAATTTCGAATTTTGATTAGAATTAATGGAATATTTTATATATATACACGTATATATAAAAGATTCTCTAAGATTTGAAATTTAAAACTTAATACCTTAAAACTGCCCTTGTTTGAAACCCATTTTGATGGAAATTGAAATTTTAGAATAGTGATTGATGTAAGAATGTATAGTGAAAAAGTGATGAAAAGTTTTTGATTTGTGTGTAATATTATTTTATTAGGAGAATGTGTGGTTGAAATGAAAAATGAGAATAAGAAATTAATAGGTGTCAAACGGGGGAAATTGAAGCAACCTAAATGTTTGAGTTTTGAATTTTTCCCTTATATTATTTACATTTTCTTTAGTGGAGTTTTGAGCCAAAATACAATGGGCTTCAGCTCACATTATCGAGTCCATTTGTAATCCTAATATGGGCTTAACCAATGGGCTGGATAGATTACACATTTGAAAAATGAAAAGTTAGCCTCTACCTCAAAATTGTTAAAATCTTGGAATATGCCACGTTTTGGACGAATTCAAGGAGCAAATAAATGAGAATAATTAACCAAATTTAAAATAACGGCCTGTATCTTTGTCTTTCCAATAAAAAAAATCCAATATTCTCTCCTAAGCAAAAAACTTTCGTAGTTTCGTGTCTATCATCATCATCATCATCATCTTTTTTTGATCGAATACATTTGTTACAGTATAAAAGTTGAATGCTTAATTGAATGTCTCATTGTCAATAGTTGTAACTTCGATGTTTTATTGTTATTCGACAAACCTCTTGTAATTTTGAACTGGTGCGTGATTCTATGATTTAAAGTTGTGATGGTCTTGAAATTGTGACAATTGAGTTTGAATTGTAACATGGTATTGCAGTCTACATTGTTGTGCTTATATAACTATAATTGTGACGTTGGGAAAAGTACATTCTGAATATCAAATGTACTCAAATTTGGATGTTACTATCAAATTTACACATTTCGAAAAACTCACAAGTACTATCTATATTTTCACTGTTTATTTCTATCTACTTATAATTAAACAATTTATAAACCCTTTCCAAACTCGTCAAAGCCAACAATCCTGATACCTAATTGGAGTAAGCTTCGAAAGTCAACAGTGAATCTACATAGCTGAGCTATAGAATTCTATAACACGTTACTATTTCTATTATAGAATTATCTTCAGTACTCGACGAATATGCACATCCAATTTCAGGAATTTCTCGTTGGTGGGCCCTCTCGACAATGTCCCATGTATTTTATTTATAAACAATTTATATACCTCGATCAAACCGCCACTTGATCCCTGGCGAATATTCATTTGATAAAAATTTGTAACTACAGTACTTGCTGGCTACTTGAATCAATTTAAGGTCCGTTTGAGTGGTAGGGTGAAAAATTACAATAAATAGATGGAAGTAAAGTCCTGAATGACATGCAAGTGAGAAGAAATTCAGGTTACAAAATGAAAAAGAAAGCATTTTGGATATTACAAGTACTTAAAACTGAAATGTTTGCAAATAGAGGCCATGCTAAATAGGAAATTACTGGTAAAAAGAAAGAAACTAACAGAGTAAACACACTTCAATAGAACACACAAAATATACTTGTTACACGAGTATTTTCATGTTATTCATTCAGCTAACTCAAGAAAAA
>CAIGRS010135285.1:0-13203 GCA_903798395.1 Fraxinus floribunda
AATCAAAATTCTTGATTATCGCTATTTGAAAAACAGGGGTTTTTAGCATAATTTCTTTGCTGATGCTCATGTTGTAATTTACTTAATTAATTCTTCTGTTGATAGGTAAATTCTTGAAAAATGTAAACCATTAATATATTCATAATTAAAATTAAATTCTTTCCTTTGTTTTTCTTCTGAATAAATTGGGTTGTATTGCGTATGGGAAACTGGCTATTTAGCAGTCAAAAGTCGGGGAAATAATTTGATCGATGCATGTACCGTTCAAAGTTCAAACTTGGCTTTATCTTTAGGAAACCTATGTGTCTTGGACCGGTCAACTCATGATATTTTTATAATAAATTTTATTAAAAAATCATTTTCTTGGTAACAGATAATTGAGAATTGAATTCATCGTATCTATTACTTTTTTCTTAAATATATAAATAGCATAGTTTATAGAAAATACAAATTATGAAATTTTATTTAAAATAGAATGTAATTAAATAATTATATTCGCATTTATATATTGTTCTAAACTAATTGCATAAGAATTTATTTAGAGCCTCTTTTTGAACCTCTTTTTGAACCCTATTTTTATTTTTATTTTTAGAATGAGTTGAAGTTGGTGATTAAATGAGTAGAGAGTAGTTGAGACGATAAATCAAATGATTGTATATTACCTCACAATTTAACAATGTAAAAGATGTAATATATATACAGACTTTTGGAGTAGGGAGCAAGTAAAATGAATAACTAAACATGTGATACAAACCAAAACAATAAATCAGTTACAACACCTCAAAGAGTGGTCCCAAGGTGCACGTTATCAGCCCAAGCCTTCAGCATACTGGTAGCCAATTTACTCACCTAGCAGGGAATTTTCCATTGCAATATATACATTTTAACATCCCCCTTCGAGCTGAAATTTATTCTCTTACTCCAAGTTTGTCTTTAAGAATTAAGAACCTGGTTTGAGCGAGTGGTTTAGTTAACAAATCAGCTATTTGGTCTGATGAAGGGACATATTGTATCCTCAACTTTCCTTCAAGAACCTTGTCTCGGACGAAGTGAATATCCAACTCGATATGTTTAGTTCGTGCATGGTATATAGGATTAGAAGCTAAGGCACTAGCACTGAGGTTGTCACGCCACGAAGTAGGAGGTGAAACATGACACAAACCAATCTCCTTAAGCAATGATTCAATCCAAGTTATCTTTGTAGCAGCTTGAGCTAAAGCTCTATACTCTGATTCAGTGTTGGATCCTGCCAGAACTTGCTTTTAGGACCAGGCAACTAGAGTATCACCCCAAATAGATGCAATATCCGGCTATTGACCTCCTGTCATCAGGACACGAGGCCCAATCCGCATCAGTTGTCACTTTTTCTGGATCCACAACCCTTGTTCGATTGTGCCTCTCAAATATCTGAAAACTCTTTTGCATATATCTCAACTATCTCAACCACGCGTTTACAAAACAAAATATTTTGCACATAAATCCAATTTTTTTACATACTTTTTAATTATACGTTGTTCAAAAAACCACTATTTAAAACTTCATTTTTTAAAATCAATGGTCAACAAACAAGGGGCTAATATTTATCCAAAGATTTCGCTTAATTCACAACTTCTATTTACCTATTAATATACAAATTTCGTATGACTCGTAGATTATAATCACTTGAAATTTAATTTAAGACCTCGTGAGCATGCTCTTCGAAATAAATGGTTAAGCGAAATGATTTACGCATCTGACCGTGTGGCAGTGTCAAATGCGACTACATATTTATTACTTTGCTTAACAATTATTTTTTCAAACCTAGCCATTGTTTAACAATTATTATTTCAAAACTTTTTAATTCTCACACCTATTTTCAATCATACAATTTCGTAATAAAATATTTTACACGTAAATCTAAAAATTTTCCTTACTTTTTAATCACACATTCTTTAAAAAAATCACTATTTAAAACTCTATTTTTAAAAATAATTGCCATCAAACATGGGCCTAATATTTTTTTTCCAAAAAATTAATATTCAAAAATATACTTTTTTCCAAAATCTAGTTAAAATTGAGGCCAAACAAGAGCTAAAGAGCATAAAGCACAACTTAAATTATAATTTAAGTTGATCAAACCTAACCCCCATTTAACAATCATTATTTCAAAACTCTTTAATTCTCACACTCATTTTTAGCTACACAATTACATAATAAAATATTTTGCACATAAACTCAAATCTTTTCCCGACTTTCTAACAGTACATTGTTAAAAAAATTACTATTTAAAACTCTATTTTATAAAAATAATGGCCATCAGACAAGGGCCTAATATTTATCCAAATATTTCGTATAGTTCACGACTACTAAATATCTATCAATCTATATATTTCGTATGGCTCTTAGCTTATAATCACTTGAAATTTAATTTAAGACCTCGTGAGCATGCTCTTCAAAAGAAATGGTTAAGCGAACCGATTTACTTATCTGACTGGGTGACGATTTCAAATGCAATTATGTATTTACTATTTTGCTTATCTTAAGTTCCCAATATATCGATGTATTTGGCTATACCTATTAATTCCACTTATTGATATATCAACAACTCTTGAATTCACTAATATAGTAACGGGTATCACATTGCGGATTTAAGCAGTCAATAGTGTAGAGTTTGATTTTTTATTTTTTTGCATGATTATAGTGTAGAGATTAAACTACTCACACTTGTTCATCAATTTGCAAGTTCAACGAGAATGAAAACTTGTTCTGGATACCATGATGAATTTGAAACAAAAGACGAGAGAAATTCTTGCTAATGAGTTTTATATAAATTTTTGGTCATTAAAATTAAATTTGTTTTAATTGGATTACTAAAGTTCAAACATTGCTAACGAGTTTTATATAAATTTTTTGTGCGTCATCAAACTTTAAATTGACTCAATTGAATCACTAAACTTCCAAGTTTAATTTCAAATTTCTCTCCATCATCACCCGAATTACTTAATTTAAAATCACGCCTTTGCAAATCATCCATTAATCGTTGCAATGATGAACCAATTTTATCATTACGTCATAAATATCTTTTAATATTTTAATTTAAAGATATTATCATAATTTATTTTAATATTTTCGTTTTTCTAGAGTGCCACGCAACTATTATATGGAAGAAATTTGAATTATCTTTGAAAAAATGTTTTGTTTTCTCCATGGTTACTATTGGTTCGTGGTAAGCACGCATACAAGTGGGGAAGTGTACCAGACAGTCATCAATTGCCCGAAATCAAGGTGCCGGTGTCTACACACCGGCAATAAAGCTCCCCCACCACCTCGCTCTCTTTCTGCTAATCCTTCACTTTGTTTTTACTTTCCCAAGATCCATCTTCCTTTTCACACTCTTTCTCTCAATCTCTGCGCCTACTTACATTTGCTCTACATTACTTTCCACTGTTAGATCTCTGCTGCATTTCGTTGATCTATTGAATGCCCACTGAAAGTTTGAAACCACCCGCATTGTTGAATTTTGAGTTAGGGCTTGTTTACTGGTTGGCGTACTCCATTGCCTATTTAATACAGTTTTTTAAATTTTCGTGGTGGACGGTTTTGTCCGCGGACGGAGCTTCCCCGGTACCCCAGACAACTAGCTTAACGGAGTTTTGTAATGAGTACAATGTGAATTGGTTTTTGGGGAGAGAAAATGCTTCTTTTTCTCCTCTATCTGCTACCTCTGCTTCCAGTTAGCTTCGGTAATGAGTTTTCCGTTTTTGGCTGTCTGTATATTCGAAAAACTAAGAATAATAAGGAAAAGAATGAAAGTGATTTCCTTTTTATTTGAAATAAAAAAGGATTCATGATCACTCAGGAACAAATTCAAAGTAATTTCACCTACTTTTCCATCGGAAATGAAATGTCAGAAATGCTAGGTTCTTTTTTGCACATCTTTTTCCTTTTCAACAATTGAAGAAGGAACCCTCTTAAGAATGATGATCCAGCATTATAATTGTTTATTGAAGTTGAAAACGTGGAATATCTAACAGTTCCTTCTGAAATGAAACGAGTCACTGTTGTTGCGTCATATCCTACTTCTATATTGTTTCTTGTACATTATAATTAATGAGAATATTTAATTTCCATAGAGAAAAACGTATATGCACACAGTTTCTCTTATCTTGTTTGAGTTTGGAGTGCTTAGCGTATTCTTGGAAAAGAAGCACCGTTCAATTTTAGTGCATGGAGTAAAGCTAAATCTGTTTTGAATTCTTTTCCATAGGTACTTGCATTTGTGCACTTTACGCCTTTGTAAGTTATTCGAGTTATTAAGCGCTTACAGCTGTCGTGATTTCTGAGTATATAATCTAGTCATATTATAATTAAATATGCTGTAATGTATGACCAGAGCAGTTTGTACGGTGGATATACTAATTTCAAACTTAGACATGATTAGTCAAAGAGTGTGGATGCTATTTGTGGTTATCTTATCCTTTCATATGCAATGAAAGTTATATCCTTAAGGTCTGGTCACAGTCTCACAGAACGTTTTTGTAAGAATTTTCCGTGTCAATTTTGCATTCGTGGTAAAATCTTGGTTTATTAATCATCAACAACTCCCAAGCACCCATTTTTCTGTATTATCAATAGAAATATAATAACAAGAATGGACCAAGGGAATATATTGCTAATAGATCAACCTAAAGCTAAAGAATTTCAATCTTAGACAGGAATTCAAATTAATGGACTACAACATTCATTTTCTGTTGAGATTATCTTTATTGAATTCCTAGTTTTAATGCTTAAGTTGGTTTTCATCTGTACTTCGAATCTTGATAAACCAAGTTTTCTACTTGCTCAGGGATTCCCTTGCAACACATCTACTTGTCTCCATCTCAATTGCCAAGCCTAGCATCCATTGCAAGGAAAACTTCTCTAGAGCGTGGTAAATTAGCACTCTGTAATTTCTTTTCAATTACAATAGCAGCTGATTACCCCCTTCCAATGTTACTCTTCCTCACTTATAATGCATTATGTTTTCCTTGGACTGGATTGTGCTGTAAATGGTTGTTGGAAACTGTATCATCTTCTTCTGAAAGAAAATTATGATTGTGCAGAGCTGTGCACTTGAACTATTAATGATTTACACTTTATCTTCTTTGTTTTCGTTTGATTTTTTAGTAAAATTACAACCAATGTCTTATTGCTACTATATGTAGAGATTATTAACAAAAAATAAAAATAAAAAATTGTGCTACTTTTCCAGTGAGCTTAATGTCCATTAGTGTATCATTGGATCAATTTAACACTCTGCATAGACGGCATTTTAAACCTCCTTTGATTTCACCGAACACGCCTTCTCCTTCTCCAGCATCTCTAGGTATTAAAGACATTTATGTTCTCTCCTACTTATTTTATATCTTTTAGCCTTTTACTGATATGGCACCTTTTGATAATAGGCCCAGTTGCGGCTCCTATTGGTCGTACTCGATCAAGGCGTCACCACCACCATTGGGTGAGAACTCTCGTGATTTCTCCAGCTCCATTGGCCGTACCAGGTATCTATTCTGCGAGCAATCTCTCTCTCCCCGTAATTATAGTGACCATATGTTAGTACTTGGGTTTGCATCTGTCTGATGGTTCGAGAGTAGCTTCAAATATTATTTGTGTCCCCAAGGAGATAGACTGTTGCCACTATCTCTTGATCAGAGCCGTATCTGTTGTTGAAACTTCTAAAGAAACCAGAGGAAAACAAAAAGAGGAGCATAGTACGTATGATTGATGGAAGAGAACTTCAGATGAAATGTAAATGCTTATTCACATCTTGCTGGGATGGAAGTTATTGGTCTATGGCGTGAAATTCTCTCTTGTCAATCTGACAAAACTATATTAGATTATCTATGACCTGTTTGGGGGGATTCTTTTTCCCTTGAATGATTGTGTTACGAGGCTAGCATCTTCTAATTTCCCTTAACCTATTTCTGCTTTGATATGAAAATAGAGAGTAAGTAAATGGATGAGTTCTATATTTTCTAGTGTCAAATAGAATACCCAAGATAAACTAGTAGAGCCATGTAGCTAATTAAATTGTATTAAAGTGAATTAGTTGGACCCTATTATTAAGCTGAAATTGTACGCTGCCTGTTACAATCTTTATTGGCCACAGGTACTGGTTTGTTAGATATGGTGTAAACAATCTTCCTTGGTGAATAAATTCAAATGGCGATGTATAAAGCTTGGTAGTTCAGCCAACCTGCCTTCCTATCTCCTGGGTTGTTTCTTGCACTTCATCTTCTTCATAAAATCCTTCATATAGCAGGCGAGTAAAACAAGTCTTTCTCTCTTATCTTTGGATGTGAGGGGATGGCATTGAGTAGTAGCAGATATGCTTGAATGCTGGTATATACCTTGTCCAAAAAGAAAATGCATTAAAATTAGTTGAAAAAACTTTTCTGTTGTTGAATAAGGAAATTCATGAAGAAATCCCGAAAAATAGTGTGCCTGTAATGGGTTAACTCTCACATGGGGTTCATTATAAGCACAAGAATTTACAAGTTCAGAGCTGAGTGGAAAGTCAACTATTCTTGTGATTGTCTTTATCTAAAAAGAAATCGAAAGAATGTTGATGATGGAAAAAAGAACTAGAATTGTAGGATAAGGGAAAAAGGGAAGAGAAGAAGAAGAGAGGAGAAATAAAAGGAGGAAGAGAAGAAGAGGGAAACAAAGGGGGGAGAATAGAGAGAGGAATGAAAATCAGTTTATCCAATAATCAGTTAACAGCATGTTTGGGAAGTGATTAATTTTTAATCACTTATGATCAAAATGTAGTTTTTATCCGCATATATCGTAGGATCCACAACTTCTATCCACTTATTATCCATACATTCTAACCCACAACTTATAATCATTCAGATTTTTAATTTAATTACTTCCTGATTATGCACTTATGCAATGCATTAGCACTGTTTATAAAGGTTTTAGTCAGTCTACTTTCTTTAGAAACCAACCAAGGAAATAAAATCTGAATTGTTGAGTCAAAATAGAGAATTACAGTAAACTGATGTAGAAGTAATTAAACTTGGCACAGCTTCAATGTCCGGATGGCAATGCTAACTTCCAACTCTCATATTCTTTCTGATCAATTTTGGCTCAAACTCCTCTATCACTTAAAGGCTATGGCTGGTCATGATGATTCAGCAGCTGGCAATGCTAACTTTGAACCCTTGTATTCTTTCTCTTCACTTTTGTACTTGGGAATCCTCTTTCTTACCCAAGGCTATTGGTTTTGATGATCTCGCAGTTAGTAGCTCATAGATTTAAGGATCTCTATCAAATTACGAATTAGTTATTGTCACGTTTGGTCTTAATCCTCAACATATGTCATTGTATATAGTTTTGGCTGAAATATCTTAAATGAGGATCCATGGGCCTGGTACGGTCGATATAGTTTTCTGTGTATATAGAACCCTTGGTCTTCTCTTGGTTATGGCCAACACAGTACCCATTCTTCTGTAGTACTATTCATTATGATCTCTGAAGTGTTTTCTGCATATGGATTCTAGGATATTTTCCCCTCTTTTAAATGCTTAGTCCTATCTGCACAATACACTTGCCAATTTTTTTGCTGCATTGCATTGCCTATTAAGGTAGCGTTGACCTCCTCGTAGTGCATCAATTAGCACACGCTCAATGTCAAAGTTTTATTCTGCCTGCCGCTGTTTTTAACTTGTTAAATGCTGTATTGAAAAACTTTTTGTGATTAAATCTGGCAGGTTGTGGTCACACTTGTGCCGAGCCTCTCACTTCAGCTCCCATCAGTTCAACTTGTGGCTGTGTGCTTCCAATGAAAGTCAGACTTCTTCTAGATGTGGCACTTTATGCTATCTTTCCGGAGGTCAATGAATTAGAAATTGAAATTGCAGCAGGCACCTATCTCAAACAAAGTCAAGTGGCCATAATTGGCGCGACTGCAGATAGTCAAAATCAGGGAAGATCAGTGGTTGACATTAACCTGGTGCCACTGGGCGAAAAATTTGATAACACTACTGCTATCCTGACTTATGAGAGGCTTTGGCAAAAGAAAGTGCCTCTGAATGGGACCCTTTTTGGTGATTATGAAGTAGTATACATTACTTACCCAGGTAAAATCTGAACTCTGATTAGTACGTGGTTCAGTTTACATGTTTTTGCTTTTATAGAGCCTGAAAAATTGATTATCAGGGCTTCCTTCATCTTCATCTGGTACTTTTGGTGATGGTCCAAGTGGAAGTGCTGGAAATCAGCAAGACCCTGTCAGCGCATATTTTGCTGACAAGAATCAGAAAATGAACCCTCAAATTATTTTTGTCATTGCTCTGTCAGCATTTGTACTCTTGGTAGTTTGCTGTGTGGCGGTTGTGATACTCATAAAGTGCAGGAAGTCTGGCAGACCATTCAATGCTGTTGGTCCAATATTTCCACTATCGACAAACAAGAGATATGGTAAGTCTGCAAGTTACTCTTAACTTTAAATTGTTTAGTGATGAACAAATGTGGGGACAGTTTTTGAACATATTAGCATGCAGAGGCTGAAATGACCATTTATAAGAAAATATCTCTCCAAAGATATCTTGATAACAATATTTAAATGATATATACGTGGCCCTATCTAATAACATAAGTTTTTTAATCAAGTGGTTCAACATGGTATCAAGTTGTGAGTTTGAGTCTCACTGCCACCCATATATGAAATTGTTCTCACGTCAAGCTTTAATGGAAAAATATGAACATCACTCACACGTGAGGGGGCTTGTTGAAGACAATGTCTAAATGATAAACGTGTGATCCTCTTTAACAACTTAAGCTTTTAGGATAAAATTTTATGAGAAGATTTTGTGGATTGCTGGTATGAAGATTTTTTTTGGGTAAAAAGAAGGCTGGGAAAGTGTTAATTAATTAATTTAGCATTGTTATTACTATTTTTCTTTTTCTGGGAAGGGGGTGGGGGTGGAAGATGTATGCATGAACTTTTAGTTTATTTCAGAAATTATTTGAATATGTTTGGGCGAGGAGTCACGTGATTAATAATATTATTATGATGACCAAGGTAGATTTTTTGTCGATGACCAACCTTCCTTTGTTTTTCCTATTTACGAAGCTTGTATATGGTTCGTGCCAATGTGGAGGCTGAATTATACTTCACACACAATTTCTATTGGGATAATGAACAAATTTTGAAAAGAACCAGTCAATTTACATGCTTTATGGTTGCTGTGTGTTGACGTTCTTAACTTGTCCTTTGATTTCTCATCTGACATGGGTGTCTAACCTATATGTTGAATATCCCTGGATTTTTATGTAAATTTATCTATTGCCTCAACCGTTTAGAGATTATAAACTCACTTGATATCTTTACCCCTTTTTCTATGTTGCAAGGGACTGGATCTATATTCTCAAGTAGCCCAAGCAACTCTATATCTGCATCTCTTGTTGCGACCATGCCTGCTTCAGTTCTTTCTGTTAAAACATTTACACTTGTAGAGCTCGAGAAAGCTACGGATAAGTTTAGTTCAAAAAGAGTTTTGGGCGAAGGGGGGTTTGGACGTGTTTATCATGGGATCATGGGAGATGGAACTGAAGTCGCTGTTAAGTTGCTTACCAGGGAAAATCAAAATGGAGATCAAGAATTTATTGCTGAAGTTGAGATGCTAAGCCGATTGCATCACCGCAACCTTGTAAAATTAGTCGGTATATGCATTGAAGAACGTCCGCGCTGCTTGGTCTATGAGCTAGTTCCAAATGGCAGTGTGGAGTTCCACTTACACGGTATGCTTCTCATTTCCACCAAATTTATGAGTTCGAACTTATAGATATTGGTGTGATGTCTATGACTATATTCCTTCGTGAGAGAAGAAAGGGCTAAGGGCGCGATAATTTTGCATGTATAATCATTCTTATTCCTATCTCTGTCTCAGATTAACATTGCGGAAACACCTCTTCTGCAGATAAGGATGTATGTGCTGATTTTTATCTGACGTTATGTGAATAAGGGTGTGTTCGGTAGAGATTAAAATCGGATTAAAATTGAAAAACTAGCAGTTATTGTAGACTTTTATTAGACGAATGGAATCCAATAATGACCATATTTTCAATTGTAATTGAATTTTAAGCTTGGCCAAACATGCTCTAAATCGAGTTACTTGTGTCTCAGGTGAAGGCAAGAAGACTCTTGACTGGGATGCACGGTTGAAGATTGCTCTCGGTGCGGCAAGAGGATTGGCTTATCTTCATGAAGATTCTAATCCTCGTGTAATTCATCGAGACTTCAAAGCCAGTAATGTTTTGTTAGAACAAGACTTCACCCCCAAGGTTTCAGATTTTGGTTTGGCTAGGGAAGCAACAGAAGGAAGTCATCATATTTCAACTAGAGTCATGGGAACATTTGGGTATGTTTCTTTCCTCCGCAGAAAATTGTATGAAAACTGGTTTTCTCAAATCTCATATATTACTGCTATAATTTGACTATAGAAGATCGAGGAAGATGCAATTCTGATTAATATTCTGAATCATGTTTAAGAACTTGTTTGGTTTGGAAATAACCAATCCTCTTTAGAACAATGCTAGGTTATCATTTTAAAAAATAAAAAATTATTGCACAATATTTATCCAATTAACACTTGAAGATGCAGGCACTATACTGAGAATTTGCATCTTGAGAAATCGCATGTTTTTTTGCTTACCCATCAAAGTTGTGTTCCATAAAATTAAATTATCAATTTGGCATAACATCATAGTTTGGTTAGAATGTCCATTTCTGAACATGTCACCAAATGTATAATGTAATTCAATCAGCTAAAATATTGCAAACCATACAGATTTGATGTCGTAGGGCTGTCATGAAAAACGATTATTTTTCTTTCCTTTTTCCTTTTTCATGGTTTGTTCTTCCCTTAAGTTCATTTCCTGAAAATTCAGCTTATGAATTCTGAATCCACAACATCTTTGTCTTCTGCCGTGCTTGCTACTTCAACTTCAACTATTATATTTTGGAAAAGAGCAGTTTGTGACAGCCATCTAAATTGTGGAATGCAGGTATGTTGCACCTGAATATGCAATGACAGGACATCTACTTGTCAAAAGTGATGTTTACAGTTACGGGGTTGTTCTATTAGAGCTTCTATCTGGAAGAAAACCCGTGGACATGTCTCAAACTCCCGGACAAGAAAACCTCGTGATTTGGGCACGATCTTTGCTGACAAGTCGAGAAGGCTTGGAGCAGTTAGTGGATCCTTCCTTGGCTGGAACTTATGATTTCAACGACATGGCAAAGGTGGCAACCATTGCTTCTATGTGTGTTCACCCAGAGGTGACAAATAGACCTTTCATGGGAGAAGTGGTTCAGGCACTAGAACTCATCTATAATGACACAGATGAGACTTATGGGGATGCTTATAGTCCGAAAGAGTCTTCTGCTCGAGAATCTGACTTCAAATACGAGTTTCCCCATTCTGACAGTAGTTGGTGGAATGCTGGTGGGATTACTCCACGGTTGACATATGGGCAAGCCTCTCCTTTCATAACAATGGATTACAGTTCAGGCCCTCTAGAAGAATTTGAAAACAGACCATTTTCAGCTTCAGGGTTCGTTGAGGGTGGGGTTGCCTTGCCTATAAGGCATGGTAATAGATCAGGTCCTTTAAGAACAGGTCCTTTAAGGACAATTCGGAGTAAACGAGCTTTTTATAGATTACAGGGGAGTATGAGTGAACACGGTGGCCTATCTAGATGTGATTGGAATGATGGCACTGGATACGAAGCTTCCTTTTAGTTTGATTAAAATGTACAGTTCTCAGGACTTTTTGATTCAGAAAGTTCTTTCAAATGTAGCTTTAGGCAGCTGAAATTGGCTCAATTTCCTTGCGTCGAGGTGGTATATTTGTATGCTACGTAATAGTTTTTTGCAGGTTCAGTGTTTGATGAGCTAGCAACTCTTCACTTTTGATTGGACAGGACAGGAGTCTCCATATCTATGCTAGCTTGAGCTTCTTTGAAAAATGTTTTGTTGATCTACAGGGAGCCCAGAATCTGGACTGGACCAATATTGGGTTGGGCCCTTTTTTAATACTCTAATGCAACACGTGAACTTCCCGTCAATTATGGCGATGTTAGAGACATTGTCCGCACGTAATGCGTGGGAATTGACGGCCACGATTGAACCGAATGCAGTTCCTGATTTTATACCGTTGATCTGATAACGACACTTTTGTCGCACGTCCTCGAATGCTTCGATGTGAGTTCTATTACCCTATGAAGCTCATCTATGACAGCACGCGCATTTTCTCACGCGTGGCCTCACNATGACAGCACGCGCATTTTCTCACGCGTGGCCTCACTATGCCTCCCATTTTTATTTTTTTCCTTTTTGTTATTAAAAAATATGTGTGCACTTTTCTTTCATTTTTGTTATTCAAAATCTAATAATTTGCATCCATACAAGAAAAAATCGTCTGAATAATAGTTAATTTAGGCGTTAAAATGTAGGCGATTATCAATTGAGCTCATGTTTGGTACTCATTAAAATTTTCATTCTCATTGTTCTATTCATTTTCAACAACACATTCTTCAATAAAATAATATTTTCTATCACATCAATAATTTTTCATTCTTTGTCAACCACACATTCTCCATCAATTTATTATATCAGAATACATTCTTTTAAAATAATGTGGTTCAAACACACCTTGAATTGGAAATAAATGTTAAATGGCCTTACATTTTGTCTTTAGTCATGAGTCGTGTCACCTATTTTAATATTTTTGTCACTTGAAAAAAGTATAGCTTACCAGCAGCTTCAAAAAAATTAAGGTCTGTAAAGAATATTTAAGGCGTGTTTGGTAGAGATTAAAATCGGATTAAAATTGAAAAATTAGTCGTTATTGTTGACTTTTATTAGACGTGTGAGACCCAATAACGGTCATATTTTCAATTTTAAATGGATTTTAAGCCGTACCAAACAGGCTCTAAATAGGTTGGAATCCAAAATCTCACTAGTAAAGATTGGAGAACTTATAACTTAAAATTTTTCCTTATTTTCAATCACACGTTTTCTCATAAAATAATGTTATATATATGTGTGTGCATCATATTTTAATGGAGCTTTTCTTTTTCTTCTCTCTCGTAAAAATTGAATTGTACAATCTCATTATTCTACATAAACTGATATATTCTCGATATTTCATCATAATAAATATCATTATTCGT
>CAIGRS010135301.1:0-22352 GCA_903798395.1 Fraxinus floribunda
TAATCTATCTAATAAATTATGAGATAAAATTGTCACTTATAATTAGTTTATTGGTTTCATGATGAGAAGAATAAGTTGACATTTTTTTTTATGGGCAGGCCCGATTCGGACCGACTCCTCAAAATGAGGCTCGTCCCGAGCCCGAGCCGGGCCCACCCGAGCTTTTTCCGAGTCGATTCAAGTCGTCCGAACTTTTTTGTCATCCCTAGTTGCTATTTCAGTGCAGCTAACACATGGTATAGTAAGATGAGATAGATTCTTTGGACCAAAGTGTGGAAGATAAAAAAAATAAAAACATCATTAAAAAAAATTAGATTCCAATGGATTCCAATTTTATTAATTGTTCTTCTGCTCACAGTGAATAAGATAAAATTGTCTACTTCCTGATGTGGTAGAAGCACTTCATTTACGGTTCTCTCCAAATGGAGGAACCGTAAGTAAAGTTATCTTTAGGTGGGTAAGATAAAACTTTTCAGTGTGGGCAGGAGAACATTTTTGTAAATTGGAGACAAATAAACTAGTAATGCAATAAATATTAAACAAACAAATATTACCTATTTTCCAAAATAATCTATCTAATAAATTATGAGATAATATTGTCACTTATAATTAGTTTATTGGTTTCATGATGAGAAGAATAAGTTGACAGTTTTTTTTATGGGCCGGCCCGATTCGGACCAACTCCTCAAAATGAGGCTCGTCCCGAGCCCGAGCCGGGCCCACCCGAGCTTTTTTCGAGTCGATTCAAGTCGTCCGAACTTTTTTGTCATCCCTAGTTGCTATTCCAGTGCAGCTAACACATGGTATAGTAAGATGAGATAGATTCTTTGGACCAAAGTGTGGAAGATAAAAAAATAAAAACATCATTAAAAAAAATTAGATTCCAATGGATTCCAATTTTATTAATTGTTCTTCTGCTCACAGTGAATAAAATAAAATTGTCTACTTCCTGATGTGGTAGAAGCACTTCATTTACGGTTCTCTCCAAATGGAGGAACCGTAAGTAAAGTTATCTTTAGGTGGGTAAGATAAAACTTTTCAGTGTGGGCATGAGAACATTTTTGTAAATTGGAGACCTGGACTCAAATTTTTCCAGTTAAATAAAGAGAAGGAAACGACATTAATCATTTTCCTTGTAGCTTTTTTTTGGGTCTAATCATATTCCCTAAACTTCACAAACACACTTAGTCCGGACAAAAAGCTAAAGAAATTGGAAAAGGGGGAAGTAGTTATGCTGTAATTGGAAGAATTCTTGATGGCTTTTAATATTTCTCCCTAATTCAAAATTTAAATTAAAGCTTTTATGGAGATTCCTTGAATTTTTTCTCTCTATTTTTTTTTTATAGGCTTTACTTTAATTGATATTTGTTTATTCCTTGTGCAGGGGCATCAAGCATCAATGATTTAAGAGTGTTGACAATGATGAAAAATTATTTATAAATATTTTATTTGGTTTTACATGACTGAGTTTCTTCATATTTAAAATAAAATATTCTTTAATGAGATTTTTATTTCAAAAACTTACTTTTAGAAGTAAGTAAAATTTTCAAAAAAACATGCGAGTATACATATATTTTAAAATTTGCCAAGCATGAGTCTAACTTCGTAAAAATTTAATACTACATCATAAATCATGAGACACATGACAAAAAGACGAAAAATACTTATATAATATAAAGATTGTACGTACATTCTTATACCATCTAACACATCTTTATTTCTCTGGGTGATTCAAGTCTAGGGTATTGAAAGCAAGGACAATTTTTAGGTCAGTCGTGCTACATTTACACTCTCTCACTACTATTTCACATGACAACATCTACACTATTGATTTTGAATTTATCTATCACATTATTACACGGGTTTCTTGTACATAGAGGGAATGTCAATCGAGTTGGCTTGCAAGACGTACATATAATATTATTCTTTTTTGGTTCTGATTCTCGAAGAGGTTCGAGGCACGCGCACCTTGACGCAACTTATGAGGACCACCATTCCGATGTTTTTAGTCCAAGTAAGTTAAGAGTACAAGTATGTCATGATAATTAAGATGACAAAGCTTAAAGAGAGACTATGTTGTCAATATATTTGGGATAATCTTAATCTCTGTTTGATTAAACTAATTTTTTTAATTAAAATCTAAATCAAAGACAATATTTAATTTTAATAATACATTTTACAAGACGTGTAACTTTTCACACTCAACTTTTATCAAATTTTAAGAAAAAATAAATTATGTGTATTTACGTAGTACTATCAATGTTTTATATAAAAAAATATCAAATTTTATCTAAATGGACATAATACTACTATATGAAAGAGTTCAAACACTTAAATTTTGTGTATTTACGTAGTACTATCAATTTTATATAAATAAATATCGAATAAAAAATTTGTATTCAGACAACCCAAATTTAATAGCCCTTTTTCTTGTCTCGTTGCATCTCCACATTATTTTCTTGAAAACTTGAGATCGAGACAAGAAAAATAAAGGAAAAGAAAACAAAAGGCCAAGAATTGAAAAAGGGACTAGATAATTCATATCAATTCATAAAATATACTCTTACTGTACTGATGACTCCACATTCTACACACAATCAATTCATTCCCCCCTCACTCTACGCGGTTTCTTAACCTTTTCTTGTCCACAGACACTCGAGTTCCCACTACTGCGTAATTCCAAACCCCAGATCCAGGTTAGTTGTCTCTTGTTCTCAAGTTATACTCTCGCTCAACTTCATTCCCTTTTCAAGTTAAAGTTTCTTGAAAACTTTTGGAAGTGTTCTTCGAATGCTAATTTCTTAGCAATTTTGTGTTGTGCTATGTAATTTTGAGATGTTCGTGTTGCTAGAAAAAAGAAAACAATACTTTGGCTTTTGGTTCTTGGGCTCTAAGTTGCTAAGTTTCAGATTTTGGCAAAACTGTAAAATAATATTAAAGGCTTGAACTTTATTCAGAATCATCCATTCAATACTAGGAAAAACGTGCTTCACATTTTCTGAATTTAAGGAGATGTTTTTGATAGGAGCGTTCTTAATTTATTGGGATTTTTCATGTTAGATTTGAATTCTGCGTATGTAGCTTGATATTTGTGGTAATTTTTTCTTTCTATCAAAATTTATGGTTATCTTAAAGTATGCTGATATCTCAATATGGGACTTGTTGTTTATATTTTTGGCGATTTAAATGCCTTTCAATTAACTCTAATGTTCTTTGCTGCGGATTCAGCTAGATTATCACTATAAATGTACTATGACAGTATGGAGAAAGTTTTTTAAGGCGTAAGTTTGGGTTTTGAATAACAGTGAAGTCTGAAAATGTGTTAAATCAGACTTGGGTGCTGTGAAAAAGGCTGCAAAATTATTGAATTGGAATAGATGGAAGAAATACATTCTCAGTCGGATCATTACAGATCCTCATCATCTTCGGCAAGCAGTCCAGCAAGTAGGGTTCCTTCGAGCAATTTCTTCTACTTAAGAAAACCAGGTGCGCTTAGACAGCCCATTTCATTTGAGGATTCACCAGACTGGGATGATACGGATATCGAGGTTAAGGTGGAGGAAGGAGGAGGTGACTCCATTAATGCTGCAACTGCTCCAGCCTCCCCTTCTCTCTCAAAAATCAATAGTGGGTCACTGCCGTCCCCACCGTTACCAGAAGGTGCTGTTGTTGCAAGAAAGATCGCAGGTGCTTCGGTTGCGTGGAAGGATTTGACCATTACTATAAAGGGAAAAAGGAAATATTCGGACAAGGTTGTTAAGAGTTCCAATGGTTACGCATTACCGGGAACGATGACAGTGATTATGGGCCCTGCCAAGTCGGGGAAATCAACACTCTTGAGAGCCCTTGCAGGTTCATTGTTTTCACTCCAATACTATTCCTAGTAAAGTGGACAGGTTCACCTTTATTGTTTTATGTCTGTTTGGCTGAATTAATAACATTTGTGTCCTTTTTCTAATTTAGGAAGGTTGCCTGATTCAGCAAGATTGTATGGCGAGGTACATGTCAATGGAGTAAAATCACACATGCCATATGGATCATATGTAAGCCTCTGTTTGGTTGGCATTTTTGTGGAGAGAGTGCATTTTTTTGGTTGATGTGATGGGGAATATGTGGTTGAAAAAGAAAGAAAAGTTATGGATGTGATGTAAAATATTATTTTATTAAAGAATGTGTGGTTGAAAATGAGTAGAAAAGTGAGAATGAAAAATATAATGTGGCTCAAAGAGGGACTAAATCCCATTTGCTTGCCACTTGCCTTTGAACCACAGTTACTGATAAATTACTGTCCTCTAGAGCTAGTGTATCATTGTATTGATTAAAATTGCTTTGAGAAAATTTATTTTTTGTGCTCCTCCATAGTCATTAACAAAATGAAGGACTCCATTATTAGAGGTAGAAAGTTGAAAACAGATAATAAAAATTTAATTTTCTAGAAGTTTCTCAAAAAGATTCTTGGAAATATTCCTGAATGTTCTGTCAATTAGCATTGATTTCTGATTGATTTCTGTGTGTTCAAAAGGCTCTATATATCAAACATTTCTTATATGCCATTGATTTTTTTGACTTGACAATTTGAGATACAAGTATTCTAAGTCATTTTTGAAGTTGTCATGCTCAAACGATTTAGTCCATACAAGAAAAAGTATTAGAGTTAGAAGCTAATGAATACTTTAAAACTTTCAATTATTTTGAAATGGTTTAACTATAATGAAAATTAAAGGTAAAACAGTGGCATATGGTGAAAATTCAGCTTGATTAATATGTTAATAAACGATTTATGTGATGTTTAGAATGATGTGTTCCATTGACATTTAATTTGTAAAGCCATCCTTGTACTTGATTTGACACATTTGATTTTAATCACTGCTAAGATGACTTGTTGAAAAAATGTCTGACATAAATCGTGCCTTTATATTCTAAATCACAAAATAATTAATAATCATCAATGAATATCGCGCAGATGCAAACTGACCTCTGCATTCAATATTTACTTGAGAAGGCACATACTTTTTTTCTAGTTTTATTTCATTCTATTTACTCTCTGTTGTTTTTTCTAGGGATTTGTTGATAGAGAGACCACGCTTATCGGATCCTTGACTGTACGTGAGTTCCTTTACTACTCCGCATTGCTTCAGCTTCCTGGATTCTTTTTCCAGAAGAGGAGTGTGGTGGAGGATGCCATCCTTGCTATGTCACTGGGGGATTATGCCAACAAACTCATAGGTGGCCACTGTTACATGAAGGGTCTTCCTAGGGGTGAGAGAAGACGGGTCAGCATTGCCAGGGAACTTGTGATGAGACCACATGTCTTATTTATTGACGAGCCTCTTTATCATCTTGACAGGTTTCTTTTTACTCCAAAACCTATTTTTACATTTTAAAGATATTGTTGGTACATGTCTTAGTGTATTTGAACTCGAGAACTGTGATATATGTCTTTCAAGTGAATAATATTTATGCAACCTGTTCTCCCTTTTATTCATCCCTTTGTAATTTTTAACCTAGTCTAGTTTGGTATCTTACATTAGCCCATAGGCCCACAACTATGTTGTCTGATTTTTATTCATCTCTGTATAAATTGCCTTCTCTCCCTTTTCAACTACCGGTAACTTATTTCATGTTCAGTGTCTCTGCACTCCTGATGATGGTTACCTTGAAGAAGCTGGCAAGCACCGGATGCACTCTGATATTCACCATTTATCAGAGCAGCACGGAAGTTTTTGGTCTTTTCGATCGCATTTGCCTTCTTTCAAATGGGAACACGTTGTTCTTTGGGGAAACACTGGCTTGTTTGCAGGTAATATATGCCTGAAAAGTTGATTTACCTAACATTTGAAGTTAATTGATATTGAGGTCATTTAAGTTCCAGAAAAGGTTCAGGTAATGTGTCCTGGTCAAACGATGCATCCTATAAAACACATTTGATTGCCCTCAGAATTAGTAATGTTTTTTACTCAACCTTTTTCCACAACTCAGTTAAAAAGAATGATAGTTCAAAATCATGCACACATTATTTCTTTGGTGAGGATATCAATGTAAACTAGGATCCAGAAATTTTTTATATGCTAAAGAGAACATCGTAACTCCCATTTGTTTTCCTCTTTTGGCATTGTACGCTGTGGAATCCTAACAAAAGCTTATTTGTGAAGCACTTCTCAAATGCTGGATTTCCTTGCCCAATTATGCAAAGCCCTTCTGATCACTTCCTGCGGGCAATAAATACGGACTTCGACCGGATTATTGCTATGTGCAAAAATTGGCAGGTACATTATTCACTATTTTTCAACATTCTTACCCTTCTGGTTTGAAAAACATTTATGTCATGGGATTATGTTATGAGCGTATCAGATTAAGGCTCAGGTTAGCAGCTTAGTAATTGATTTACTGTTTCTGCAGAATTGTTACATGTTAGTGTTTTTTTATGCTTAGGTCCCATTAGACATGATACTTTGCCCCTGTTTGGCTCAACTAGAAATATTGATTAAAATCTAAATCAAAGTCAACAATTAATTTTAACCACACAGTTCATGGGACCCACAACTTTTCAACCACACATTCCGCTAGCTTCTATCAAAATCTACTAAAAATCCCATTTTATTCTAAACCAAACAGGGGCTTTATGTTATAGATTTTTTCCACGATGTCATTTTTCTTTCGGTGTCATTAGTGAAACATTTTCACAGGATGACAACGGGGAACTTTCATCAGTCAATATGGACACTGCTGTAGCAATACGTACCCTTGAAGCAACTTACAAATCATCGGCGGATGCTGCTGCAGTTGAGACTATGATATTGAAGCTTGTTGAGAAGGTATGGTTGTTAATAATGTTGAAATTCTTGATATGTACAATTCATTTTAAACTTTTTATGCTTCATTTCCTTCATAACCGTAGTTGTAAATCCAATCAGATTTGGTGAAAATCAAGAGTGGGACTCTTCTATTATAACATTGCAATAAGTGATTTTAACATTTATTTTTCTTAGTAGATAGAATTGCAAGTCTAGAATTTCATGGTTATCCAGGTCTTGAATTTTCCACGATAATCCTGGTGTTATTTGTGCTTGTTTTGATAAAATTATAAGTTGATGAAATTATAATGGGATAGAAATGAGCGTTGGATTAGTTTGTAGTAGTTGTGGATTCCTCAAAATGTGTGGCTAAAATTAATATTTGACTTTGACCATTAAATTATAAGGAACTTATAATGTTTCCCAAACATGTACGATGTCTTTCTTGCTTTTATGTTTGTCGAGTGTGTTAAACGAAGACTAACCAAATTATGTAATCTACTCTATCGCCCATTATGGGTTGTTTTTATAGTAGTTTCCCTTATGATGTGAAAATTTTCTTTCCTTTAGATGTAATGATTGAGAGACTAGCACATTTTTCCTTTATTGGGCCTAGGAAGCATTAGATATTGGCAATGGCAGCTATATTACATTCATATTCATATGTTCAAAAATGGTCGATGAGTACTCTATCTGCCTTTGGATGTCATGTTGCTATGAATGGTCTTAGTCTGGAGTTTTGGTCTCAATTCTACATAGCAACTGTTGCTACAGGAAGGTCCATCTCTTAAAAGCAAGGGAAAGGCAGGCAGTGCAACAAGAGTTGCAGTTCTGACGTGGAGATCATTATTGATTATGTCAAGGGAGTGGAAATACTATTGGCTTCGGCTAATACTATACATGCTTCTGGCACTATGTATTGGTACTGTATTTTCTGGACTGGGACATTCTTTATCATCAGTCGGGGTAAGTTCCATTAGTTACCATAAAACTCTCCCTGTTTTAAGTATCGTGATATTTCAAATGTGCAGTGTGACACATCTACATATCTTTTCCATCCACTCTTGTTGAAGTATGTTACAAACATTTCCAAATGATAAACAATTTCCATTTTTTTATTGGTATATAAATTTGTGCTATATTGCTCATTTGAAAAAAAATGGAGAATTATTTGTAAGGACTTTATACAGCCCCTTGTTGTCACCACCAAACTAAAGAATTTCCGTATTTTTTATTATTTTGTTTTCCCCAGTCAATGTATGTATTTTCCCTCAGGAAAATATCAGGATCTAACCAAGATTTGGTTGTACCTTGAAACTGTAGGGCAATTAGCTCAAATATTCCTGTCAGAATGGTGTTATAGGTAGAATCGTGTGACAGTATGAAGTCTCCAATTGCCACTATAAAGGAAATATTGTGTTTTTGATTGTCTTATATTTTCTGCAGTTGACTTGTGTATAATTTAGGAAAATTAATAGGCATGATAAATACTGAACTATATGAAGAGGTAGTAATGTTAGTCCCTTGTAGGGTAATTTGCTTAGTTATTTCCTTTAGTTTTTCAGAGCTCCCACAGGACCATGTGATTATTAATGCCAACATTTTGATTCTCCGTACTTCCTTGAAATCAAACGGTAACATCATGAACTACTGCCTATGAAATTACACTTCATGTCACATCTGTTTGAAGCTTTCATCTGTTAAGCATGTCTTTACTTCTAACAAATGGATTGTTGTTGCAAAATCTCTCAGTAGTGCATCTAATCTGAGTATCACTTAATATGATGCACGGACACGTGTTTCCGACACGATACGTGTCAGACACGCAAATGCTGACAAGTAGTTTTCCAAGAAAGTACTGACATGTAATGAGGTCGACACATTGATTAATTTTTTTAAAATTCTTAATTTATATAGTATAAATTAGTTTTATAGTTTTTATTAATTTTTCTTGTTGAAATTTGTCAAATATGAGCACCTATTTGTTAGTTAATAATGACTTTAAATATATATAATGTTTTTTATAAAGAAAGAAAATGACCATGGTAGAGTATCCGATGAGTCCCGGTATCCAACACGTGTTGGACACGGATATGCCACTCTAGTTGAAGTGTTCATGCAATACAGATGACTTGCTCCTATTTCACAATCATTAGCCTTTCCTCTCTGGATATGTCGAAAATTGTCCAGATTTTACACGAACTCATTCTTAGACTGTTCAAACTGCATTCAATAAAATAAGATTATCATTTGAAAATTCAAATACATGGCCTCTACTTATCATCTGTTCTACCTACTTCTTGTGGGTGACATTTATCCAAACGAAGGCCTTCAATTTGGAACAAAGAGGGAGTAGATGAAAAGGAAGATAGAGACCCCAACCCACCCACTCACAACACAGGCACACAACTGACTTGCAGGCAATAAAATGTTGTAAATGACAAAACAAAAGACCTAGCAACTAGATATGAGACCTCTTTGTCTTTCACGTTATTTTCTTTTTGTCTTCTTGCACATGATCATATGTTCCTGCTTCTATCTAGTATTGTACTCTCCTTCTGATTAACATATTACATACTTAACAAACTGCAGACAAGAGTTGCAGCAATTTTTGTATTTGTATCGTTTTCTTCTATTCTGAGTATTGCTGGTGTGCCTGCACAGCTGAAAGAGATCAAGGTAATGAGAATTCATAATCCTTTTTGTTTGTGAGAACTTTTATTTGCTTCTAGCTTGCTTCTTGATAATACCAGTGGTGTGCAGTAATCTTCGAAGAGGCTCTTTGGGTATATCATTATACTCTAGAAATTTTTTATTCCTTTTTAATTGTTGTTGGTGAAAAGTAGTTCTGTCGTCTGTTGATATAATAAAGGCATAAATTGCAGTACTTGAATTTCATATCTGAAATACTTCATTACATCTTTCATATTCATTGTGAAATTTTCTCAAACAGTTATTATGAGTATAGTCGAAATTATTGAAAGCTCAAATGTAAGACGTAGTTCATGAATATCTGATGTACCTAAATTTAGTTTTGATTGCATAAATGATTGTTGGACGCATGTGAATTGAAGAATATAGATGCTGAAATAATATTCCTTGCTATCAAATTTTTCACGGTTGCAATGAATACTGTAACCTAATGGATGATCCTGAAGCCTAGTACAAATTCGGGCAGAGTGATGTTTCCGGAAATGTACTTTTAACCTCTAAAGTTGTGGGAACGTCAAGCTTTCATAGCTAGATGCGAGGCTTTTAAATGGGTTGCGTTTTGAGTTATTTTACTCATTAAAAGTTTCAAAATTGCATCCAGAAAATGATGTCTCTGATTTCCTTGTGTTGATGCAAAACATAAATAGGTATAATTCTTGTTGACTTAAGATCTGGAAGCACATTATATCATTTTGTATGAAGGAGAAGGAGATGTATCGCAGTAATGGACTAGATTAAAAGTACTATTCTATTAGGCTCCTGTGATTAAAATTGTGTTTTAATCCCAAGTCAAAGTCAACAATTAGTTTAGTCACGCATTTCATTGGACCCACAACTTTTTAACCACACATTTCATTAATTTTTATCAAAATCTACTAAAAATCTAATTTAAATCTACACCAAACAGGGGCTTGGCAATATTTATTTGTTTTCTTCCTTAATACTGTTTCAAACATGGCATTGAGCATCTTATTTCTAAGTAGTCAGAGCATTGCACTTGCATGATCCTTTATGTTATATTAATTCATTTTGAGTGGCTCTTTGTTATGCAGATTTATGCATGTGAGCAATCAAACTGGCATTCTGGGACATTAGTCTTTTTACTCGGACAACTTCTTTCCAGTATCCCATTTGTGTTTCTCATCTCCATCTCATCAAGTCTCGTCTTTTATTTCCTGATCGGGCTGAGAGATCAGTTCAGCTTGTTGATGTACTTTGTGCTGAATTTCTTCGCGTGTCTTCTAGTAAATGAGGGACTCGTCCTCGTCGTTTCTTGCATTTGTCAAGACATCTTCTGGAGCATCTTAATATTGTTGAATGTGCATGTAAGATTCATCCCACTTGATTGGTAGCTTGTCTTGATTTTCCTTTAATGTAATTGAGAGTTATTTCAATAAAGTTAATAATGGTTTCCCTCTCAGGTGGTAATGATGCTTTCGGCTGGGTACTTTAGGATACGAAGCGCTTTGCCCAAACCAGTATGGATGTATCCTGTTTCTTATATTGCTTTCCACACTTACACTGTTCAGGCAAGTTTGTTTCTACATTTGTATATTATAAACCACGCCAACTTTTCCATCACCTGTAACACCTAAAATAACATGTAGGAAGGTATCGGTGGAGATCCTCAACTAGTATTTTTTGCAAATGAGTCCTTAACCTATATTTTTGCAGCTGGATCCTCAACCTTTCAGCTTTTTGGCAGCTCCATCCCCAGCAGACAGAAACTGTCCTTACGCGAAACGCATGTGTATTGATTTCACTGCTTTGAGAAGTGAAATGAGTAACCACGAATAATGTTGAAAATAAATTATAGACGCAAGTAGAAAGAACAAAGAAAGAAAAAGATAAAGAAAAAAAAAGGCAAACCTGCATCTCCTCGTTACCTCCCACCTCAAGAGTAGAGTGTTTATCTCTTCTTTTGTTTTTATTTTTCTTTTGGCTGTTTTGCATCAAAAGTTCGCATTTTTAGAAGTATTAGGAAAAGGGGACGAGGTTTTACCATTTTTTTGTTCTTTCCCAATTGTCTACCTATGGTAATTAGCAATGTTCGGGTTATAATGGCTATGCGTTTAAGTGATGTTGCATATCATTTTCTCCTTTTTAGTTCTGTTTGCAAATACCAGTATCTGTTATCAAGGATGTTGATACTGATTATCAATCTGAATGAAGAAGTTTCTTTTGCTTCAGGGACTCTTGGAGAATGAGTACATTGGAACTTCCTTTCCAGTTGGCCAGGTAAGGACCATATCCGGTTATCAGGCTCTTCAAAATGTGTACGACATATCACAGGACAGTAACTCCAGGTGGGAAAATTTACTAGTGTTGTTTCTGATGGCTGTTGGATACCGCATTCTTGTTTTTGTTCTGCTACAATTTCGTGTCAGAAATACCATATCTGTGCATAGATTTTTGAAGTGTAGTCTAGAAACAAAGAATCCAAGATAAGTGATATACACTAAGAAACTTTTGAGCTGTAGTTTCTACTGCTTTTTACTATGATTAACAAAAAGTTGAGCTTTTGTGGTCCATGTTTGTCATTCTTCAGAGCAATTTTGTCTAAAGATTAAAACAAATTTACCCGGTTGATGCCTGGTTATTGTTTTAAAATTCTACAGGAGATGGTTGAGTTGGGTACTGAAGCAGCAAATATTGTGCACTTATTTTAATCTATGAATGATTATTTGCCTCTATATATGTTGTCCTCGTGTCATAGTTTTCGTTATTGACCTTCTTTTAACTCTTTGAACAACTTGTAAGGTGGTGTTATTCACGAGAACGATTAAACTCTCCCACAGAAGGCCCCCATCGATGTTACTACAATACTAATTGTTGAAAACTTGGTGTATATAGAATAAAACTTTCATCAGATGTGATTTCTTTATATGCAGAAACACATCAAATAAACTTAAAAAGGATAGATACAATATCAACTAGCTGATAAAACTAGATCTCAGACAATAAAAATAAAAAAAATAAAAAAATTTACTACTCTAATTGTTGATTATTGGAATACTCAATTTGCTAGTTAAATTGAATAATAAAGTTGAATGAGAACAGGATATTTCTAATTTTCTTAAAGAATGCGGTAATCTTCTAATTTTATTAGACTTTTACCTACATCTCGTAAAAGGAAAAGTAAACAATCTCCTAAAATTTGTTTGGGAGCATTTTCTTTCAAGTGAAAAATGATTTTTTTTTAAAAAAAAATGTGTAGTTAAAAAGTAGAGATCATTGAATGCGTGGTTGAAAATTATAATTTTTTTTTTTAAAAAAACCTCTTCTAAACAAACCTTAGTGTTTTGCAACAATTGGCCGTCCCTTGTTTTGAATTTTAACCTTCAGTTCTTGAATGAACTGATCTATATTCTTTTCTGATGATCCATCAGCTGCTACTGCTTGTCCTAGTGTCTTCTTCACTTCCTTGATTGCATGGCTTAACTCATCAGCTGACTTTCCAATCATTAGTTGCTTAATTTTCTTGGAAACTTCAACCCTCGTTACCGGCTTTCTTTCGCATAAATTAATCCCGATTTTCCAGTCATTAACCACTAATTTTCGATTAGTGAATTGATCAGTATTCAGAGGGAAACATAGCAATGGCACTTGACTCCAAATGCTTTCCAATATTGAGTTCCAACCACAATGTGTCAAGAACCCCCGTATGGCCGGATGGGCCAACACTTGTATTTGACAGCACCATGGCACGATCATTGCTCGATCACCGGTTTCCTCCTGCTGGAACCCATCTGGCAATGGATTTTTTTCATCATTACAAGTTACTAAATCAGGCCTTGTTACCCAAATAAAATTCACATTGCTTTGTAGAAGACCATGGGCTATTTCTTCGAGTTCATTCTTTGTAATATCTGCATGGCTACCAAATGACACAAACAAAACTGAGCCATGTGGCTTGGAGTCTAGCCAGCTGGTGCAGTCTGACTCAGCCCAGAGACTGGTGGGGACAATGCTCTTTGTAAAGCTGGGTGGAAAGATGGGCCCCACTGCGAAAAACTTTATTCTCTCTTGTAGGGCTGATATGGTCTTAGGTTCAAGTTCTTGCACTGTGTTGCAGAGCACATAATTTGCTGCTCTTACATCATCGAATGCACCAAAGAGGATTCGACGACACACTGTTGTTGTGTTCGTCTCTTGAAGATATGAAGCCAAATCTTTCGGTTCTAGTGAGTCTACGCCTGGGATGTAATTGATTGGATCCTCGCGCAAATCTTCATGAAATACAGAATAGAGATAACACAAATCAGATCAAAATTTTCCAGATCATTTGATTGAAGATGTATAATTATCGCTATTATTTAGTACTTTACAAAGTGAAAAACTGTTGAAGCTTAAATTTTAAAAAATAAATGTGTCCCTTCAGTCCCCTCCACTTTGAGGACGAATTCTAACTGGGTATGCAAGTTCTAGAAAGCCACTTACATGACAGCCTCCGACAATCAAAAACAGGAGGTTCCAATTTTATCATGGAACCATACTCCAAGTAGATAAATTTATTCAATGTGTGTGTGTGTGTGTGTGTGTGTGTGTGTGAGAGAGAGAGAGAGAGAGAGACTAACCAATGCAACCAAAATGTCCATTTAACCTCAAAAGATGGAGATGATAATATAATGTAAAAATCAAAGCAGGTTCTGCCCAGAAAGAAATATATAGAAGCCCATATTTCTTTGCCACTTTCCCTGGCCACACAAAGAATGTATCAGCAATCAAGCAACTCACTGCAGGTTCTGCACCTTTCACAATCTCTTCAACAGCCTCTTCTACATGTGCGGAGAAAACATGCAATAATGAAGCATTGAACTTATCACGATTGAGTGACCTGTTAAATTTTAATGGAAGGCCATCAGAGACGGTAGTGTAACGAATATCGAGGCCCGTTTTCCGGGCTGCGGCAAAGATGTCTTCGCCAGAATCTTCGGCCGTGCTCGTGATCTGATGGTGTATGGATTTAGTGTTAATGAATGTAATGGTGAAGCCTCTTGATGCAAGCTTGATGGCTAGATGAACGGACGGGATTAGATGGCCTTGTAGTGGGTAGGTTACTAAGATTGCATGGGGATTTTGGGGTGTATCAACCATTTCTCTGGGATTTTATTTGGGTAGGGTTGGATGGAGGCGGAGATGGTAGACAACGGGGTGAAGTGTGAACAATATATTGCTGTTGTTTTGGTGGTGGTGGTGGAAGAGGAGGTGGTAGAGAATTGTGCAAATCTTTGTGGTTAGATGGAATAGGTCTAAATACAGTTTAGTCAAAGCTATGGACAAGCGTAAGAGTAGGATATATTCTCCTAAGTTCAATATAATTTAATTAATAAAACAACCATTTTTTATTTGCCGAATTAAGGCAAGTTCATTTATATTAAAAATTTGTACAATTAAATAGAATTTTACCCACCCAAATTGTAATAAAAATTCCTGAACTTTACCAGAAGCATTCAATTTTCACTCTTTAAACAATTAACAAAGAGAACAAGAAAAATCGGGAGGTACAAAAACTCATAAATCCAAATAATTATCTCCTATTTGCAACACAAGCCCTCTTGTTTTGTCTCTTTGATAACGAACGACCCACCACCACCTATTTTTCCCGTGATACTCTAGTCATTCACAAATTAGAGGGTTTTTCTATTTGTACACCGAGATGTCAACCCCCCTCAGGGGCCCACGACCAATAAAAAAAATAGTGAGCCAGACCCCCAAGTGTACACTTTAAAAAACGCCAAATCAAAACCCTAGGCTCCACCTCTACCAAAACTACCACTATCTACCACAGGCGCCGCTCATTGATTTTGATGAGTACTCATGAGCTGAGCAGCTAGTCATTTTGAGTTCATTGCCACTTTACTGTTCCTTTTTTGGACTACAAGATTGACACCGCTCATGGAGGCATCCGAAGTCTCAGCATTGTTCGGGCCGTGGTGTCCCATTTTTTGTATAATTTGTTTTTATATACGAGATTTTTTCCTCATATGAGTTGTCAGGGTTACTTGTTTGTTTTTGTTTGTTTTTGGTGGAGAAAGGACTCCAGTCAGTGGCATGATTCCCGGTGATTGAGAGGGTTTAGGTGGTGAAATGCGTTTGTTAGGCGGGTGAAGTCATTACAATCGTTAACCATGAATAGCATCTCTTTTTCAAATTGTACCATTTCCCCCCTTTTTTTGCAGCAACTTTCACTGATTGAAAATTGCACACAAGGATCATCAGCATCACAACACAGAATCAACCAAACTACGACTTAACAAAAAAGAAATCAACCAAATGCTTGGCCTCACGGTCATATAATAAGATAAGTCATCGATAAATCATGATAATATTCAATTACAACAATCAAATTCATATAGAATACGTAACAGGTACAGCCTGACTCGCTCCATAAAAAAATATTCATGGGGGGCCGCCTTCTCTCACTAGGTCGCTAACAATGATAATAGGGGCAAAAATATAATAAATCCATTATAAAGTAAATGTGAACTCAGCTTGTAATTGGCTGAAGACATAAAGGCTCAGACTCGAAACAATGAAGAAGAAGCTACAAACTTCTATCCCCTCCCTTGGCTTTCGTCATAATCCACCTGCATAAAACATTCGAAAGATTCTCGATGCACTGCATCGAAAGCTATAGCCAGGATATCTAGTAGCTGTATAGCTTAATTCTGATACAAGTCCACCTATCACGTTAATCTGGTTCAATCAGACAAACCAGACTTTGCCTTCAAGTGCTCCTTAAATTTCATAATGTCACCCTCCCACCGAGTCACAGCCTGATTTTCACACACCCATATCTCCTGGGCCACCTGGTTTATAAGCCTAAAATCATGGCTAACAAGAACCAAGCCACCGTCCCATTCATTCAAAGCCTCAGCCAGGGAGTCAATTGTCTCAATATCCAAATGGTTAGTTGGCTCATCCAACAGCAGCATGTGCGGTTGTCTCCAAGCTAACCATGCAAAAATAACTCGGCTCCTCTGACCATCTGACAAGTTCTTCATGGGCATCACTTGAGCTTTACCGGTAAGCCCAAACCTCCCAACAATTGCCCGCATCTTCTCTTCCTCATTTCCAGGGTACTCTTTTATCATGAACTGTAGTGCAGATAATTCCATATCAAGTTTCTCAGTCAAGTGCTGATGGAACTGAGCGATCCTCAGGTGGTTGTGACGCCGCACCATGCCATCAAGAGGAACTAAATCACCTGTCATCAACTTCAGTAGCGTACTCTTCCCAGCCCCATTGGGTCCTACCAGTGCCACTCTAGAATCAAGGTCTACCCCAAAATCAAGGTTCTTGTAGATGAGATTATCAGGCGTGTAGCCAAAAGTTACTTCCACAAATTGAAGAACAGGAGGAGGGAGCTTCCCCACATCAACAAATCGGAAAACCAGAACTTTGTCCCTGACCACTTTCTCTGTGAGCCCACCACGCTCCATCTTTGCCAAAGTTTTCTCTTTGCTCTGTGCCTGACGAGCAAGTTTGGCAGACCCATGACCAAAACGTGCAATGTATTCCTTCATTGACGCTATCTGCTCCTGCTCCCACTTGTACTGTTTCATCTGGTTCTCTTCAAGTTCAGAACGTGTTTGAACATATTGGTCATAATTACCGGTGTAGATTTTCAACGACTTATTTTGCATATGGATGATATTAGTACAGACTCCATTCAAAAAATCCTGAGAATGTGAAACCACTACCAGAATTCGATCAAATTTCTTCAAGGTTTCTTCTAACCAGACACAAGCCTCTAAGTCTGCAATGGAGATATTTTTCTTGTCAAGCTTCAACAGCAATACTTTAAGAACAATAGATTGTTATAACATCTTGAACATTCACAATCATTGCCTAAGGAGGCCCGACATTAATTAGGAGATTATATTCGAATTATATGCAAGAATATACATTGATTAGTATTAGTTCATCATTGAATATATAATTCCCAAAAATTTCTTACGTACAATCCAAGGAGGAGGTTCGACATTAATTAGAAGATTATATGAAAATAATAGGGCATTTGAGATCTTAATAAGGTTTTGCAATAAAGAAATCAACTAGGTTCAATCGAAAGGGAAAGATAATACAATTATACAAGTACCATCAACCCATTATTGTAATTTATATTTAAAAAAATGAATCAACAATAGATATTCCTCTTTGTTGTCCATATTGGTATGGAAACCTTTATTACTCAAGAAAAGCTTACCAAGATAATTTGTCAGTCCATCAAAAGTCGGTATAACAAAGCAACAAAATAGTTGAGTTTCATATACAACAGTCTTGCCCATAGCAAGCATAATATCATCAACCATTTATCATATATTTCAAATTCCAAAACCAAGTGACCGCCGCAGTATGATATACTAAACTGAAAATCAAGATATATCAACTTTTTAACTCATTGCCATATGCATGTTATCTATATCACAAAGCAATCTGATTATATGCTGAACCACAAATCCACCAATATAAACATAGGCTCATAGCAATAAACATGCATGTTATCGGTAATCTGTATTGACTCAGCAAGCTTACCAAGATGATTTGTGGGTTCATCAAGCAACAATATGGTGGGGTTCATGAATAGTGCCCTTGCTAGAGCAATCCTCATTCTCCAGCCACCAGAAAAATCTCGCGTTTTCTTTGCTTGCATCTTCTTGTTGAATCCAAGACCATATAAGATCTCAGCAGCACGCTTCTCGGCAGTTGATGCATCTAATGCATCCAAACGTTCATAAATGCGATCAAGTTGTTCACCACCACCATCATCCTAAGACGAAAACACTAAATAAGCACTTCTCGAGATGCTTCTCTTTCTAGGGCACTACTATTCTTTGGGTCAGATAGCCATACCTGTCCAGCCAAGGCTTCAACTTCTCTCTCTAATTTCAACCTTTCTTCATCACAACTTATGACAGCCTCAAGAGAGGACATGTCGGAAGCTTCAATCTCCCGAGTAAGATGAAAAATATCCATATGCTCTGGAATGGGAAGTTCTCGGCACCCAATTGCAGAAAGAAGAGTAGACTTCCCACATCCATTTAGCCCCAGTAAACCATATCGCCTGAATATAAGGAGGATTAAAAATAGAGTAATGGGGTATAAAGACATAATACATCACAATATCCTGGAGTGGTGAAAGTCAAAACACACCTGCCATAATTGAGTTCCAGTTCAGAATCAACAATAAGATCGTGACCATGAAAAGTGAGCGATAGAGATTCAATCTGCAAAAAGCACAAACCATAGATTAATCAACATGTC
This sequence comes from Fraxinus floribunda, assembly GCA_903798395.1. NCBI lineage: Eukaryota > Viridiplantae > Streptophyta > Magnoliopsida > Lamiales > Oleaceae > Fraxinus > Fraxinus floribunda. Next base: position 18,777 of record CAIGRS010135301.1, read on the forward strand.
GTCATTTTAACATGAAACAGTTACAATTGCACAACATTTGGTATACAAAATTACCACCTATTCTTGCATCGCAACAACGTGGTAGATGTTGGACATACCAGAGGCATCATATTCATTCACCAAACTAGCAGCCATGAGTTAAAAATGAGACTATAACCTCCAAAAAATAAAGGAAAAGTTATATGGATTGCTTAGACAGCTATACATCCCCTGTTACCTTCTTAGAAGTTAAGTTCTAGATCCTTTTAGACATTCAATTACTCAATATTTTACATTAAATATTTATCAACTACTGTTTTTTGGACAACAAAATACATACATTTCTCCTATTATCTAGTCCACTGCTTTTCCAGTTAATAATACGATAACATTAAAAATTCAATTCACCAGTTCAAAAACTGCCAAGAGATTGATGCAAAAGTTAAGTTACAAGCGATAACTTTGTTTGTCTTATCAGCATCCCAAAACATTGGCTCTAAATGAAACTTTAAAACAAGATAATAGACATGAGAAACGAAACAGATCAACAAAACAATCAAGTGATAACTCAAATATTCCAACTAAGATACATACAAAAAAAATTAAAAGGACGAGCGGAGCAGGATTATCATCATTTGATAATATCCACAAAATAATACAAAATAGAATATAAACACTTTTAACAATGAAATCCTTCATAAATATATATAAAGACTAGATCTTGAAACCTCAACTAATTCTCAAATAAAAAAAGGCCTCGAATGTAAGCAAAACAAACCAAGATATCTATATCTGAAATTAGAAAGGCAAAAAAAAGAAATTCATCAGAACCAAAACTGAAATTAGATCTGAAAACTAACCCGAATATCTCTGGAGAGCGGATGCGAGCACAAAACCCCGGTACATGTCCGATCGGATATCTGAAGCTCTTCGACCTCATTCGCCAAACTATCGACTTTACTTCCATTCTCAGCCGTCTTCGATGAGGAGGAGGCCGCCGCCGCCTTGCCTCCTCTCTTGGCCGCAGCCGCCGCCTTCTTCTGCGCTGCCTTCTTCTTGCTTGCGTCCGACACCATCTGTAATTAAATTCCAAATACACCCTCGATTAATAAATAAAATATAAAATATAAAAGAAATAAAGGAGATTTTCGCAAATTTTACCTTGAATTGACAAGGAGGAGGATCTAGGGTTTCGGAATTGGGCAAGAACAGTTATTAACGTTTTGACGTACAGCTTGGGAGAGTTCGAATGGATTCAGAGCCCGAGGGTTCTCATATATATAGACAAGTAAAAAATTTCAGTGTGGATTTAAATTTGGGCTGCGCTAGGCTGTGTATGGATATGGGCTAGATGTCCTAAAAAGGTTTAGGTAACTAGTATTGGGCTAGCCCAAAAGTAATCATTGCAAGTCATTATTCTAGGAGGAAATTACACCCATCCCTAGTATTAGATTTCCATTTTCATAATTCCTAGGTTAACTTTATTTATTCAATAATCAGGTTTTAAGGAATAAAAAAAGGAATATTTTATTTATTATAATCAATTCATTTTAATGTGTAGATTGGAGAGAGAATTTTATGTGGATTTAAATTTGGGCTGCGCTAGGCTGTGTATGGATATGGGCTAGATGTCCTAAAAAGGTTTAGGTAACTAGTATTGGGCTAGCCCAAAAGTAATCATTGCAAGTCATTATTCTAGTCTAAAGGTTTGTGAGATTACATCTGAAATCGAATTTGAAAAAGCCCAATCAGATATTTTATCCAATCAATGCATTTCCCTCCCCTCTGAATTTAAGATTGCACTCAAACTCCGAGAGGGAGATCGCGAGAGCTTTTTCAAACCTAGAAAATATTTTTTTTTTATGTCAAAAACTCTTTTGTTTAAAACATTTAACATTAGTTGTTTTATAAAAATCAAAATATTTTTTGGTAAAAAAATAGCTTAAAATGTTGTTTTAGAGAAGCCCACATTTGAATTTCTGTAAGAAAAAGTTTTACAGGAAACTTTAACTTAGCCCATGTTTGAGCCTTATTTTGGTAAGAAAAAATATTTTGGAATAATGAATTTTTGGAGAATGTATGATTAAAAAATAAAGGATAATTTTTTGATTTATGTGTAAAATTATTTTATAGGAGAGGTTGAAAATAAATTTTGAAAAAATGAGTTTTAAAAAAAAAAAAATGGGAGCCAAACTTTTAACCCAATTGATACGCATACTATTACACTTATTCAGACCTTAAAAAATGAATATTTGAGAGTCAATTTTTATTGGCCCTTCCTCTTTGGTTTGGTTTGGTTTGCTACGCCCCTAGCCCCACTTAGTTTCGGTGACGCTATTCGGCCCTTGATTCATGTCGGAGATTGATATTTAATTTAGTTAAATATTGGTTCTTGTAGGATAAACTTGAGTTTGAATCACTTTCGATGAAAAGAAGTAAAAATCGGTCAAAGGACAGTGATAAGGAAAAGGAAGAATTCCAAAGTTTGGGGGACTAAATTACAAATGTTTAAAAGTTGATTCGGATCAAAGATGATGATTGAAGACTAGAGGAATCGAACTTTGAAGATGAAGGATCAAACTTGCATGAGAAAAAAACCCAAACAGAAAGAAAGGGAAAAATTAGTGACCAACATATAAGAGGACAATGGAAGGGTGCTTGCGATTTCACGCCTTAAGGCGATCGGATTGTGTAGGCCAATTTTTCAGAGGAGGAAGCAGTTTGGTATGGTGAGACGATCACTATACACAATGTGATAGCATGGTAGTAAATCTAACAAATATAGCTATTTCCTTATCTGATTCAACTACATTATGGAAACCACTTTGAACTCGAATTTCGCCTAATTATGGGCTCTATAAATACAAAACTTAATCCGACAATTGAAGACATCGCTCACATCATATCATATAGTATACAAGTTTCTGCAATAAAGGAAGGCAAAATACCTTTCTTTTTTTTTAATAAGGAATCAAGATGCAAGATACAAGAGGTCAATCTTTTGAATATTATTTCTTGATTTTTGGACAAAAAGGTGGAATGTGCAACTGGAGATTAATAAAGGAAGATTGAAGAGATTCAAGATTTCGCGGCTTCCCCTCTTTTCCTTCATATATCTCAAATTCGGGTGATGTTTTACTATTCCATTACGATTTCTTGTAATATTGTAATGCTAGGCTAATTTTTTATCCGCCAATACATAAAAGAATCATTTCTTATGAAATTCTAATATTAATTTCAAGACTTTGACGTTAATATTTGTTTATCTTGAATGATTGTTGTCGTGTTTAGTGTTTTCAATTAAATTTCACTAATTGAATTGATGTGTGATTTTTGTCATATTCGAGAAAAATAAGAAAACTATCACGTTAATTGTTGTGAGGTCTGATAGAGGAAAGAGGTAGACTGTTATACCTTGCATGATTTGAACTAGTGTTCTAGAGTTTAATACTATGTGTTATGGTTGCATCCTTCATAGAAATGTTAGAATATCATACGAGACGATATATTTAATTCTATCCGAGAAACTTTTGTTAGACAAATTGGAACATTGATCGACCAGAATAAACAAATATTGTCATGATCTTAAGTTGTATT
>CAIGRS010135330.1:0-11228 GCA_903798395.1 Fraxinus floribunda
ATGGGATAGGAAAACTTACTTCACTATCATGCGAAATGAACTCCAAGTTATATGTTTCATTCGGATTTGTGAACTTTGGCAGCTCATTTACACGGATAACTTGCACTTTCAATGCCCAGTTAGTCTTCGTAATGTTGATATCTCGCACAAGATCAAATATCGGTGCCATATGCACTTATGTCTTACAAATGCTATCTTCGACGTAGCGGAAAAAATGAAAAAATAAAGGAAAAAAAGTTAAAATCATGAAATAAAAAAATATAGTCATTAACAGATGTATTCGAAACAGAATTGCTAGAACGATACAATACAATACCTTCAAGCTAGAGAAAAAAAGTCATACAACAGATGGTGCTCATGGAGAAATTTGGCAGAGTTTATAGATAAAAGTGAGGTTACAGAGACTTTACGGTTTCCAAACATTTTTAAAAAAAAGAATGATTTAATGTACACAAAGCTCAACAAATGAAATTGTTACTATCAATAAAAGTATGTTGTAATGTTTGACTAATGGGTAGACGGACTGAATTTTTGAAAACATAAAACCCAGACTTGAGGTAGACGAACAAACTGTTTGAAATCATAAATTGCAGACATGCCCGTTCTGATTGAATATTACACGCGTCTGGAGATGACAAATAATAAATACAGGATTTTATTCACAACAATTAATGGTTATGGAAAAAAAAAAGAATTATATAAGAGGTAAGTACATTTTGGCGGGAATTTTTTTTTTTTTTTACAACACTTCTGTTTTTATATAAATAGAGATAGGATACAAAGATTGGCTAGAGATGGTCCACTTAACACACTTAAGATCTAACCATTGCCAATTTGAAATTCTTGTTTGGAAGGTAAAATGACCAAGAGATCCTTTCTAGCAAAAGGATATAGAGCCAAAGAAGTATTAGAACTAGTTCATTATGATGTGTGTAGACCCATGAATACACCTGCGAAAGGGGGTTATGAGTATTTTATCACTTTTACAGATCATTAATCTAGATACAGATGCATCTACCTAATAGATCGAAAGTTAGATGCTTCTCAAAAATTCAAAGAGGATTGAGGTCGAGAAACATTTGGGTAAGATAGTAAGATACTTCGATCAGATTGAGGTGGCGAATATCTCTCAGGAAAAATTAGAGACTACTTGACAGAAAATGGTACTGTTTTTCAACTGAGTGTGTTGGGTACACCCCAACAACATGGCGTTTCAAAAAGAAGAAATAGGACATTTTTAGACATGGTTAGGTCAATAATGAGTTTCGCGACTCCACTTTGGGGATATACACTGGAAACAACAGCATATGTTCTTAAGTTAGTTCCTTCTAAGTCAGTTCCCAAGACTCCTCTAGAATTGTGGAGTGGGCGTAAGTCTAGCTTGCGTCACATTCTAATTTGGGGATGTCTGACTCATGTGCTGAAAGGGAATGCACGAAAATAGAGTCTAGATCGGAGATATGCTTGTTTGTGGGATACCCTAAAGGTATCAGGGGGTATTATTTTTATAGCCAATTAGACATGAAGGTCTTTGTTAGTACAAATGCAACCTTCTTAGACGATAAGTATATTAATGAACGTAAATCTAAGAGTAAGGTCGTGTTGGAAGAAATGAGTAGGAGCAATTCCATCTCATCGATTCCTGAAATGCAACCTGAGAGATGAGTCATCATCTAATCCCATAGATCAAGTAAGCATTGAAGGTATTGAGGATGTAATGGCATCAATTAATGGTGGTACCAACATTGATATAACCGTTACAATTCCAAACGATGACACAATCCGAGATCCACCGTTCCTTAGACAAAGTCAGAAGCTTATTAGAACACCTTCTAGATACTTGTTAGTCAAAGAGTCAAATCAGTCGATCTCTAGAAAATAATTTGATGATCTGACTTCGTATAAGGAGGCTATGAATGATGTAGGTACAAATTTATGGAACAAGCTATGAATACCGAAATGGAATACATGCATTCCATCAGGTCTGGAAACTTGTAGATGCACTAAAAGGGATAAAACTCATCAGATACAAGTGAGTCTATAAGAGAAAGAGAGGAGCACACGGAAAGTAGAGACTTTCAAATCAAGGCTAGTGCCTAAGGGTTTTACCCAACGAGAAGGCGTTGATTACTAGGACACCTTCTCACCTATGGCTGTACTTAAATCTATCTGAATTCTCTTATCCATTGCAGCTCATTTTGATTATGAAGTGTGGCCAATGAATGTCAAGACGACATTTTTAAATGGTCATCTTGAGGAATGTATCTATATGATACAACCAGATGGATTTATAGAACGTGGTCATGAAAGCAAAGTTTGCAAACTTCAGCGGTCTATTTATGGGTTGAAGTAGGCATCAAGCTCTTAGAACAAAAGATTCGACGAAGTGATTAAGAAATAAGGTTTTGATAAGAACTTTAACGAACCCTGTGTCTATAAGAAGATACAAAACAAAATTGTAATTTTTCTAGTGCTTTATGTAGATGATATCATACTCATTTGAAATGTTGTAAGAGCATTATCATCTACGAAAGCGTGGTTGGCCCAACAATTTCATATGAAGGACTTAGGTGAAGCTAGCTATGTTCTAGGCATTCAAATCTTAAGAGATCTAAATCACAGGCAGATAGCTTTATCTCAAGTTTCATATATTAACAAAATACTTGTTAGATTTGCCATGCAAGATTCCAAGAAAGATATTTGTCCTTCAGACATAGAATCCAACTCTCTAAAGATCAATCCCCTAAAACTTCTAAAGAGATGGAGCACATGAGTAGAATGCCTTCTGAATCGACAGTTGGTAGTCTCATGTATGCTATGCTTTGTTATGTTGTTGGTATGGTAAGTTGATATCAATCTAATCCTGGATCGGAACATTGGATGGCTATAAAGCATATTCTTAAGTACCTTCAGAGGATAAGGAATCGTATGCTAGTTTACTCATCACCAGATCTTATTCAAGTAGGTTATACAGATTCGGACTTTCAAGTTGATAAGGACTCTCACAAGTCTACATTAGGATAACTGTTTACACTTGGTGGTGGGGCCATTATTTGGAGAAGTATCAAACAATCATGTATTGTTGATTCCACCATTAAGGCTGAATATGTGGCAACTTATGAAACCGCAAAAGAAGCAATGTGGTTTAAAAAATTCCTAATGCACATCGGGTGGTTCCTGCATCTGCACAGCCCTTAACACTGTACTAGGATAACAGTGGGGTAGTGGAAAATGCTAAAGAACCAAGGAGTCATCAGAGGGGCAAACATATCAAACGAAAATATCATCTCTTGAGAGAGATAGTTAGTAATAGAGATGTGATTGTTAGTAAAATTGCTACTGAGGATAATCTAGCGGATCCATTTACTAAAAGCTTGTCGGCTAAGGTTTTCAATGGACATTTACAAGACATGAGGTTAAAATAAATGACACATATACTCTAGGATAAGTGGGAGATTTGTTGGGTTGTGTACCCATATAATATAGTTTTGCTGATATAAAAAATAAAAATATTCTTATATTAAATAAAAATGTTTTTTATTTTATTTATTATTGAGCATGCGAATTAAAGTGCATTTGATCACTTGTGATGATATAGATTGGGTACTTGCGTTGAGAAGTACAGTGTGATACAACTTATATTTGATTATAAATAATTTGTTCACTACCAATGTATAAGAGTTGGTACCTTGTACCGGAAGGTTGTAGTGTTGTCCGATTCACTATTTGAGTTTGTGATTTGTCCTTATCATACAAATAGTTAAAGGTGACAGTGACACTAGTACACTTGGAATGTATTAAACGGACCACATGTTGAGTTTAATTCTACAGCATGACCGTGCAAAGAATTAAATCCCACTTAACCGCTGTGTATTTCATCTAAATCCCTTGACAGAGTTATGTATATATTTTCGTAATTTTAATGGTTCTTTGATTCATCAGTGGGTGAGATCAATTTGATTGGTCAAATATTTCGATGGGTCGAGAACTTGGAATGAGTGAAATAGAGAACGTGAATTCGTGTTGGTAACTATCAGCCTAAAAAATAGGTAAAGTGACTGCTTAAATATTTTTTTTTGAACTGTTAAAATCTGAGTTCAGTGTTTAGGGACGGCTAAATTTGGACATAAATTATTTGTTCACAAGACCCGTTGAGGAAAATAGTACTTAAGTTAGTGGCAATAATTAGAGGGGCAAAATGGTCATTTATACTCAAACTTAATTATTGAATCTCAGACGGGGATAAAATATATATATATATATATATGGCATGTCAGAGAAAAATATTACAAATTTATTGATTTATGTAATCTTATATATTCCAAGAATTCACTCTTTTGCCTTTAGTTGAAAAGGCAAAGACTAATAATTAGATTGGGTGGTCTAGGGTCGACTAGACGAGATTTAATTATTGGAGTTTGGATAATATATGTCCGATCTGATCCATGTAGTAGCTCTATAAAGTATTTGAACTTAATTACGGTAATTACAATAGTTTTGGACTTAATTGCAATTACAATAAAATTTTGTGTTTACTTGTAATTTTACTATAAAAGTTGTAAACTTAATTATAATTGTAATTTAAGTTATAGGAATACACATGTAATTAAATGTAAACTTTGGATTTGGACTTTAATTAAAACTCTTGGATTTTAATTAAGACTCCTATTTGACATTGGAATTATTATTCTATATGGATTGAAACATCTTTATCTCTATAAATAGAGATTTGATGGATATAAAAATCTTCCAACAATCATTGTTTGTGTACTGATGCTACCAATAGAAGCGACTTGAAATACCTCTGCTCTCTCATATTTACGAAAACAGAGCACCAGAAGAAATTTTCTTGCATCAACTCTCTATTTTACAGCTTTAGGACAAACAGGAAACGTTTTTTTCTATAGATTTAAAATATAAAAGCAATGGAAGCATATTTCCTATCTTTCCACAGCCCAAAGATGTGCCATTGTAAGCCAAATTCACACAAGTACTTTGCCCCGTTTTTCCAACCAACATCTTTCTATTCTTCAACTACCTAGACACAATATTTATAAAACCAGCATTAGTCTAATCCTTTGAATCTCCAGAAAGTAGCCACGACAAGTATTCCGGTCCCTCCTGTCTAATGAGATCTGATTCACTAGGCGGAATAACCTTTTCCAAGTCAGGGTCTCAATCTATGGGCTCGTTCTTTCCTGCCACCTCTTAGTCTATGACAATTGCTCATCAGATACTTCAAAATTTCCCTGGACATAATAAGACTCAAAGATTAGATTAATTGCCCGACATCTCTCAGAATGGAGAAGGGAAGTCTGATAGTCAAGTTGTGAAATTGGGAAAAAGGCCAAACTTACCTGAGTATAAACATGGCACCCAAATTTTTCTTAATTATCTCTGACATGTTTGAATGTAAATTTCATGCCACAACCAGGAATGCTGCAGGCAAATGGTTTAAGCTCACAGTGAACAGCTTTGATGAGTAGATTGAGATTGGATCTCTGAATCAGAGATGAGCATATCTTAGAAATAGACAAAAATTCAAAACTATTAATATAAGTTTTCTCAATGTGTTTGTTTATAGTTTCATTAGTAGTTGATGTAAATGAAACTGAAGAAAGCCGGAGGTTATATTGGTTGAGTTTGGGGGGTTAACAGATTTGACAAAGACGACATTAGTTGCTTACAGTTGAAAACGTATGCAAACACCCGTCAAAACTACACTTGATTCTCTCTAAGGAAATCCCTGATTCATACATGCGGAGATGCCGCTTCATGTTCTTCTTAAGCTGCTTGGTCCCACATATCTCACAGACTATATGCCCTTATCACAGAAATAGTTAAAGGTGACACTAGGACACTTGAAGTTTGTTGAACGGACCACGTGTTGAGTTTGATTCTATAGCATGACTGTGCGGAGAATTACATTTTACTTAACCGCTATGTATTTCATCTAAATCCCTTGACAGAGTTATGTATATATTTTCGTGACTTGACCGATGTGTATGTCATCTAAATCCCTTGACAGAGTTATGTATATTTTTCGTGATTTTAATGGTTCTTTGATTCATCAATGGTTGAGATCAATTTGATTGGTTAAATATCTTGATGAGTCGAGACCTTGAGAATGAGTAAAGTAGAGAACATGAATTCGTGTTAGGAACTGTCGATCTAAAAAATGGGTAGAGTGACTACTTAAGTATTTTCTCCTGAACTGTTAAAATCTGAGCTCAGTGTTTAGCGATGGCTAAATTTTGACATCTGTTATTTGTTCACAGGACCGTTGAGGAAAATAGTACTTAAGTTAGTGGCAATAATTAGATAGGCAAAACAGTCATTTATGCTCATACCTTAAAACATCTGAGGGACTTGTCATATCTCAATCTCACCGTATTGAGTTTGTATTTAAAACGTTTCATATATATGATGAAAGTCCAGTTAAAACACCGGTAGACTTAAAGCTACATTCGGCCAAACATAAAGGCGAACCCATATCTCTATTAGAGTACGCTTGGATAATATGCAGACTAATGTATATTACAAACTGCACTCATCCGGATATTGCATATGCAGTAAACAAGATTAGTAGATATACAAGTAACACAAATAATGACCATTAGAAGGCACTAGTAAGGGTTCTTAGATAGCTACGATACACCTCAAATATTAGATTACATTATAATAGATATCTAGCTATATTAGAAGGATACAGTGATACTAATTGGATATCTGATACAAAAGACTCAAAATCCACTAGTGGGTATGTTTTTACCATTGGTGGTGTGGTAGTATCTTGGAAATCTTCTAAACAAACATGTATAGCTCAATCTACGATGGAATATGAGTTCATAGCTTTAGATAAAGCTGGGGAGGAAGCAGAATGGCTTTGAAATTTTTTAGAGGATATTCCATGTTGGCCTAAACCCGTGCTTGTAATTAGTATACATTGTGATAGTCTGTCGGCTATCGATAGAGCACAAAGTAGTATGTATAATGATAAGTCTCGATATATTCGTCGAAGACATAATACAATTAAGCATTTGATCTCAAATTGTGTTATTTCCATAGATTATGTAATGTCTAGAGAAAATCTTGTGGATCTGCTTACCAAAGGCTTACCAAGAGATCAAGTATACTGTCTATTAAGGGGAATGAACTTAAAGCCTATTACGCAAGAGTATTTGTAATGGTAACCCAACCTTGCAGAATAGAGATCCCAAAATCTTGGTTCAATGGGACAACTAAGTTATGAAGATTCAAAGAATCACTTCGTAGTTAACTCCTACCCATTCATACAATAAGAAAGTGCTATCTGCAGAAAGTCTTAGGTTAAATTGTACTTTTAATGATTCATATATCTTAGACTATCTAAGTAGGGTATGACAGATATTCTTAATAGGAGATTACCTATACAAGTGTGAAATGTGACCGTTTCAATGAGAATGTTTCAAATGCTCGAGTTCTATAAAGCAGTTATGAAACCCAATAGCTGTGCAGGGCCAAAATGAACACAACAGTGAGAACTCGAAAATGAACACTGCGTTAACTGATTAGCCAAATAAATTCGATAGTATTCTACTACGGAAGGTTCAACCCATAAGGTACCTATTCGGATGCGATAACATTCCACCTCATCTCTCTATAGGGTCTGCATAGTTTATTGCATTAATTTTCATTCATGTGGGGGATTGTTGAAAAAAATGGATATTATTAGTTGGTTTGACCAACTTTTGACCAATTATTTTAGAGGGTCCCATTAGTTGAACAAAAGATTTCTTTGGTAGAGAGTATTCTACTCCATGAGTAGATTAATGTAATTTATTTATTTTCTAAAAACTAATTTAGGGTGAATAATAAATTAAGGCCAAAAGATGACCACTTGAAATTGAAATAAATTGGAATAAAAATTAGTGGAAAATTGGAAAAATGTCAATCCCATATAGGAAAGTAGAAGAGTATAAACCACTTTATATTACTCAAGTTTGAGACTTGGGTTTGAGCCTCAAGCAATACCAATAGTTTTTGAAGGGGAAAGAACCTACATGCTAGTAGATTGGGTCAAAGCCCGCTCGCGCCCGCCACAGTCCGTCCTACCGGCTTGGCTCGGCTCGGATCAAGATGGTATAGTCACGGGTCACGGTCGTTGGCTTGGGCTTGGGCCAAGTTGATATATAATTTTGGTAGAATAATATTTGATTTATATTCGTTTATGATTATTTAAAATAATAATATATTTAATTTGTGTTATTTTTCCCCGATTTTTCTATGCATGACACATTGATTCTTCTAGAATATGGTAGTTGACAGTTAAAACTGCATGTCCAAATGGTTTGTGTTTGTTGAAGACACAACTTTTCGGTTGTTGTGTCTTTTGGACACAACCTTTCAACTTCTATAAATAGGTTATCATATCCCGGTTTTCATTCATTCCAAAAGTAGAATTGATTTTATTATTCTTCTAAAATTATTCCTCCGTCCCTGTATTATTCATATTTTGCAATTGAACCTCAAAAGTTATTTTCGTGCATTTTAATCCTCAAACTTTTAGAGAGATCAAAACGTGAGTAGGTTCGCCGAGTCTTGTAATTTGGAGTGCTACTATTACAAGTTGAGGTCGTTGTATTATGGAAGACGAGTGCCGGAATACCATCGCACTAGTGCGGGGTATTATCGTCTTAAGGAGAAAGAGTCGAACTCTTGTCTCGACCATATTTTATATCTTTTTTTTTTTTTGCACGATGTTATTATGCCCAAATCAATTCACGGTGATATCATTATTTGTCAACAAACGAGTCATGGAATTCTTTCACGTGTCGCTTCAGATTGCCCTGAAATGCAAATCTTTGTTTACAATCCTCAACTGGACATTCAAATAATTTCCTTTGATGCTAAGTAAATGTCTAGTCAAGTGATCTTTCCTTCTGTAGCTAGAGTGGCAGTCATCCATTGGACATGTAAAGGCCTATGTAGAGGAAAGTGTACTATGAGAGAGAATTGTAATAGAACTCCCTCTCAGAAGATAACTGAACCTCTTCCTCCATAGATAAACTAAGGCTATGTTTGATAACATAGATTTTCCATGGAATTCATTTTCCATTTTCCATCTTTTACCTTGTTTAATAGGCAAAGTTTTCCCTATAATTAATTTTCTTACTTTATCTCACATGTTTACAATTTCTTTGATTTTGTGGAAAACCATTTCCCACCATTTTGGTGGGAATTGGTTTTCCATTTTTATTTTATTTTTTGACAATTAGAAAAAATTCTAGACATAATGGTAAAAAAAAAAATCACTTTTATTGACAATTTCCATGTAAAACAAAGTCAAACTAATTGTATTCGGTATAGTAATTTTTATTTTTATTTTTTGCAATTGAAACAAATTCTAGACCCAATGGTAGAAAAATTATCATTTTAATAGACAATTTTCATAAAAAAACAAAGCCAAACAGACACCACTTTCAACATTTTCCAAGTGAAAAATTATATCAATCAAATACAATTAATTACAATGCCAGCAAAATAATTTCTAAGCAATTCAATTCCCTGTAAAATATTTTATTTCGACTCATTTCCTTCTTTGCAATCAAACGGACTCTAAAACAATTCTTAAACCACGAAAAAGAATAAGCATGATTGAGGCTCACTTGATGGGGCTTCTCAGGCAGTCTCCCACCCGATACTGGTCCATTCACGAAACGTTGCTTTCCTTGCTTTCTTTTCTATGGGATCCAATGCTTCACGCCCAACCATGTATCACAATTTTTTTTCCAAAATACATCAATTTGCAACATTTTGCAACAGGAATAAAAACCTCTGCCATCTTTGTTTCTGGGCGAGGTTCAAACGAGGAAGGAAAGGGGGAGGAAATAACTCGTATCGGGGGAGTAGTAGGAGACAGACCCACTGAGTTTTCAAATTACAGGATACCAAAAATAACAACCATTTACATGAAGCTTAGCAAGTCTTAAGAAGTAAAACATGTTTTACTAATTGTCACCTTCATGCTCTGGTTGGCTTTATGTTAAAAACCTCTTTCATAATTTCTATAGACCGTGGCTAAACCTATCACTTTCAAATTTTATTCTAAACTTATTGTTCCAAAAGCCAATTATAAATTATTTCATAATTGTGACTTTAGCAAGCTGCATGGTATTCAAGCCTGAATAAGGCTTTGTAAAGAATCGTAGTGCAGAAAATCTCTAATCACGGCATGCTACAAAAATGTCTCATACTAACAAACTGTACAAGGAAAGGGTAACATGTTGCATAAAGAAAACAATGGTCCTAGTTAAGTTAACAAAATAAAAATAATAATAAAATAAATAATAATAATAATGCTTACATCAAGTGAATGGCTTTGCATATGCTGCTTCAAGTGAGCTGCCTTCTGAAAAGAAGTGTCGCACTCCTCGCAGACATTCCTTTTCCATTTCTCCCTTTTTTCTTCATTTTGCTCCTTTTCCTCCATTTCCTCCTAGGGGTGTCAACGAGCCAAATCGAGCAGAGCCGTGAGTCGAAACTTTTTGTTCGGACTCAGCTAGAGTACAAATACTCATTTTTTGGCCCGAGCCAAGCCGTCGAGCACACATGGGCTGGCCCGAGCCTCCGCTCAGCCCCACCGAGCCACGAACCGGAGCCGACGAGCCATTTTCTCATCCCTACTTCCTCCTATAATTCACCCAATGAACATAATTTTAAGTAGCATGATCACTAATAATTTTAAACAACACCCAATTGCAATCCAAATTCATAATATACCAAAAACACAAAACATCATAGCATAAGCACAAGGTATAGTGTATATTATGAAATTATGAATTGATACATAGAAATACCTGGTGGTTAGATAGAATGTGATATGAAATTTCTTGGAGCGGCAAAGACCACAATACTGGCAGTAATACCTCCCGATGTCTCTGAAAATCTATCCTCCTCTCATGGGCGGAGCCAGCCCAAGTCCAGTATGGGCACAGGCCCACACTGAACTTCTGGGCAAACCCCCTGGCCCAGAACTTCTTTTTCTTAAAGTAAGAGGAAATTACACTAAACCAGGTATTTAGTTTAAAAAATCAGGTTTATACTTTATTTAATAAAAAATCAGGTTTTAATTTTTACCATTAATACTAATAATGATATTTTAAATTAAATTAAATATATACCCACCCTACTACCTACCCCCACCAACTTTATTTAAATATAAAACCCTAATCAAACACTAATTCATT
>CAIGRS010135336.1:0-27027 GCA_903798395.1 Fraxinus floribunda
TTAAAATTCAATGACCTCTTGAAAGTATGACATAAAGTTCAGTTACTATTTGCGCAATTCACTCATTTTAATCAAATGTGTATCTATCATTAACACAATATTAAATAATAAATACAATTAGTAAAAGACAATGACGGATGGATTAAAGTTACGAGTTTAAGTGGTATTAGATGAAAGTCACATCACCTAGCTGTCATTCCTACAAGTGGCGGTAAACGAAAGTTGCAACATCAAAACGTCACCTCTAAGTTGAGGTAAGTGAAAGTCATGTTAAGAGCTCGTTTGGTAGAGATTAAAATCGGATTAAAATCAAAAAATTAGTCGTTATTGTTGACTTTTATTAGACGAGTGAGCCCCAATAACGATCATATTTTCAATTTTAATCGACCTTTTAGTCCTCCCAAACAGATTTTAAATTTTTCATTCTTCTTAAATTTTATGAACTGTAAAATTGTGTTGTTACTAATTATCACGTCATCATCTTCAATCGTTAGGCGATACCAATGTTTAACGGGTCGATGTCAAGTTTGGTGTGAATATTATTTAAAGAGTAACTAATTATGCAACACTATTTGATTTAAGTGACTCAATTTGAAACTTCACTTAAAGATCCGTGACCATTTGTATAATTAACGGGTCGATGTCAAGTTTGGTGTGAATATTATTTAAAGAGTAACTAATTATGCAACACTATTTGATTTAAGTGACTCAATTTGAAACTTCACTTAAAGATCCGTGACCATTTGTATAATTAACTCAATACCTTGGCAATTAAGTTAAGTCAGTGACCATTTTCATAATTTGGCGCTTTTAAGTAAAAACTGTACTATGTACTCTACAGTTCCATTATTAATGAAACAATTTCCTCATTTTCTCCAGAGGTTCAGTGGCTTACCAAGTTTCATCTTGCTCCTGCGAAACCCTTGATTTCTGTTGATTTCTTCTATTATTTCAATTTCTTTCCCAATTTTTGTGCGTGAGTGTGACACACACGAAACACACAGTCAGCCTGAGAAAGAAATGAGAAACCGTCAGGTGTGCAGCAGTGACGACGAAGATGACTTGCCACTGCACGAGAATCAGAGGAAGCGTAAAATGCTGCGCCTGGACGATGAAGAGGATTCCGAGTTAGAGGAAGGGGAGTTGAGAGAGTATAAGGAGCAGATCAAGAAGAAAGACGAACCCGAGATGGAAGACGAGAGTGAAGATGATGAGGAGGCGGAGGAGGCGGAGAGTGAAGATGAGGACCCGGAGGAGCTAACGGCGCAGCCTATTGGTGACATTGTTAGGGTTTCGGGAGATGGGGTGTGGAGGAGGAATCATTACGATTCCTTTGAATATGATGGCATTATTTATAATCTTGTGAGTTTTTTTACTTTCCTTTTCTGTCATTTTTTTATTTAGTTGATTATTGTGATTTTACTGCTAATTTGGATCATTCTGTTCAATTATTTAGTGAAGGAAATTTAATTAGTAAATCATATTGGTAGCTTGTTACTTCTGTTATCCTTTTTAAACCTCTTAACTATTACTCATTTCATATGTTTATATTTTTCCTGCACGTTTGCTTCGATATCACGATGTTCTTTATTTCTAGGAGGATCCTGTGCTGTTAGTTCCCCGAGAACCACATCTGAAGCCTCGCGTGGCCATACTGAAGGTTTGTTCTGTTTTTATGCATTAGTTAATCTAAGATGTGAAGGTCAAATTAAAGAATCAATTAGTTGTGCTTTTTCTTCTAATAAACACTCTTAATATGTGTCGTTCACCATATCCATGGACTGTTGGCTGTTTTGCAAATGATGACTGCTGAACTCTATTGTGTTTGTCATCAAACCCCTAGGGTTTGAAGTCTTTTAGTATATGTTATATTATCCTTCTTGGTGTTTCTCTCTGTAAACTGTAAGAGTCTTTTTGGTATATATTATATTATCATTTTGTCTTTCACGTTGTAATGATGTGTTATTTACTTATTCGATATTTCTGAATTTAGTGATGAGTTCTTGTTCTGTGTGCAGGACATTACACAGACCCAAGATGGAGCCATGATGGTAACTGGACAGTGGTTTTATCGGCTGGAGGACGCAAAAAAAAGTGATGGCGGAAATTGGCAAGCACGTACTAGGAGGGAGATATTTTATAGTTTCCACCGAGATGAAGAATCTGCAGAATGTGTTTTGCACAAGTGCATTGTGCACTTCATACCTTCAAACAAGAAACTTCCAAATCAAAAGCAACATCCTGGTTTCATAGTGCAGAAAGTATATGACTCTGAACAGAAGAGGTTGTTCGAGCTAACAGACAGAGAATATGATGATGGCAAACAACATGAGATTGATCTGCTTGTCCAGAAGACAATTTCACGTCTAGGAGACCTTCCTGACATTGAACCCGGGGATAATTCTGTGGATCAGGAAGATCAGAGAACGAATAATTTTCTTTTAGGGAGGATGAATATGTCGCCTTTAAATGTTTCCAGGGAGGATGGAGGAATTAGGTCCCATCAATCTGTTAGTGCAAAAACTCCTAAAAGATCTGTAAAGTACTATGCTATCCTATCACAACATAGGGTACTCACCGAGGAAACACAGCGTGACAGGTGGTTGGAAAGGCTGCTACAAGCAATTGAATTCGCGTGCATGTCCATGGACAGCAAGAAGAATGATGGGAAAGAAAAAAGGGGTGTTGGCAGCAGTATTATTGATAAGATTAGTTGCTCGACTCTTGTAAATAGATCTCATGATGAGACTCCAAATGTACAGTATCTTTTTTTTTTTCTCCAGATTATGAAACATTAAGTTGATCATTTTCAGTTAATACTAAATAGTCTGACTAATGATATTAGTTGTGAGAAGATACAAATAAATGTGAGATGTTTTTTTCTTTGCACAGAGTGATATGTCCTTTGTCTGGCCAAATGCAGCTGTTAATGCTATAGTTGCTCTTGAGAAGGCTGCACACGATGGACTTTCCTCAGATTCAAAGAAGTATGACCAAAAGTTGCGGCATTTAAACTTTTATCTTAAGGTTGTCAACTTCTTTTCTTGAGTATGCAAACAGTTTGATTACATGCTTTAATCTATCCCCATCTATGCTGTAATTAATCTACTTCCTTTTCTCTGTTTAGTATTTTTCTTCATTATAAATTCACAGTTCCTTTCCAGAACAATGCTGTATTAGCGCGGCGTCTTCTGAGTGGGGAGCTGGAACCGTCCCATATACTGAAGATGTCTCCAAATGAATTAAAGGTCAATTCATTATTTCCCTTTCCCCTGTGTTTGTTTTGCCTTTTGGGCATTGAATATTTGATACTTGTAGTATCCATATCAGCTAATAATTAAAATATGTCCTTAAACATTGACAGTGTCCGAGAAATTATATCTCAAAACATGTTTGGCTTTTAGGTTGAGGGTACAAGCCTTTGTTAAATAGGCGTTATTATTACAATTGACCCTTGCAAACTAAGTGTTATCTTTGGTTCTAGAAAATTTGGTTAAATAGGCTTTGGTTCTAGAAAATTTGTCTGGTGAGAAATTAAGTTGTTATCTTATTTATTTCTGTTCAAGTTTTTAAATGAGAGCTAATGTTCTTCATTTTATATATTCTACTCAATTGCGCTTCATTCTTGCTGTGGACTTGGATTATCTCCCTCTTGCAAGTATACACATGTTTTTATATGGGTATATGGATTTCTGTTTACTGGGATATCTTTTTCAGATCTCTTACTATTTTAGATGGGAAAAACATGTATTTACAGGGTTGACGTGCTTTCAGTTTGGTCCTTGACATGCTAAATGACAGGTTCTAAGCTTGAACACAGTGAAACTGACATCAACATACGGTGTCTGTTATAAGAATTGCATCCAATTCAGTATTATTTTGATGCAAATTCAAATTTCCCTTAATTCTCTTAGTTTAACAGCCCCCAATTTTTTTTCAGGAAGGTCTAACAGCAGAGGAAATGGCCAACCTTAGGAGTCGCGGCACATGCAGGTTATTCAGTGTTCTTTCATCTGATGATTGTGTCAATGAAATTTTTTAGGCATGCAATTATATTCAAATAGAATTAACATGTGGATCCTCTTTAACATGTGATATTCAGTGCCTGTTTGACAACCATTAATTTATTTTATGGTTTCCTACTGGATCCACACATTCACATGATAAAAAATCCAACACATATACCAAAACTTTTCCCTACTTTTTAACTACACATTCTCCTAATTTTTTTTCCTACTATAATGGTTGTCAAACAGGCTCTCAGTATTGGAGATTTCAATTTATGAGTCATTTTTTTTTTACGTTATCCTTTTCTTTTTGTTTCTGACACAGATGACTGATGCTGGTGAGGTTCGTGAAAACATTAGGATTCTTAAACTTTGGCCTTGGTCTATCTTGCTGCGGTTTTTTGTATTAAACTGTTCTCTTTTTTACAATTTCAAAGGCTCTAGTCTAGATGGGAGCACTCGAATGGCTGGTGTGTTACTATCTCCTGTATAGATCATTTTGAATACTGAACGCATGACTAAATCTATATTACTGAATGAATAGCAACTGGCTATATATATACCTTTAGCTTTCGCAAAAGGGTTGCCTTTTTCCTGCGTGTTTGTTTTGGTTCACACATTTAATTTTGGTTTCAAATAATTAATATTTATCTTCAGCAGTATTGAAATGAATCGAGAAAAAAAAAAGAATATTAATTTTGAAGTCTTATATTACTGAGTTATGATAGTCAAATTATATAAAGCAAAGAGTTTATGATAATGATGATATCAAAATGGGTAAAGATGTAGAGACGGCCACTAAGCATACAATTAATCAGCACCTTGTTGAATTTACGTCGGAAAAGTTCTTGTAACCTATCGTTTTCTGTTTACACTAAATGTTACTTAAATTGGACCAGGTTTGACTTTGCTTACAAGCATTAAAATTCCAATTATATATTAAGAGTCGTACACGGGATTAATTTGATTTTTTTACATATAACTTTTATTGCTTTTGGGACACTTAGAAATGAGTTTTGTTATTTTTACATCATAATTGACACTCCAATGTACAGATTCCCTCACAAGAGGGGGTTTATTATTTTTTTATTGGTCGTGACCCCTTTCTTGTGAGGGAGTTTGTGCACTGGGATGTCAATTCCGATGTACACTTACTTAGCAAAGTCCAAACGGAATACGATAAGGGGAGAGAATTTTAGGAGAAATGGCACCATCGACACGAGTACTTTATTGGATCAACGTTATTATCTAGAGATAAAAATTTCAATGTTGCTACAGTGATAGGCTCAACGACAGCTTTCATGACCAAGAAGACCCGTGCAAATGCATTATTGGACAATTTGAAAATAAAAATAAAAATTACAGCACCCAATACCGCCCTGCCACCCCTCCCTATCAACTCCCCCGTCATTTGCCCGAGGAGCGTTATTGATAAAATTATGGGAGGATCATCACAATTTCTATTTTGATTTTGCTTCTAATACTAAGGCAACTTAATTATAATTAATTCTCACGCTGGAATCCAACTCCCTCCCTCCCACACACACTCTCTCTTTGTCTCTTTCTGAATTAGTCGGAAATTAAAGAATTATAATTCTTGTTCTGTTGGCACAAAATCCAGGTACTTCTTGTATTGGTTATTTCAAGATTCATTTCTTCGCACATTCTCATGAGCAATCTAGATTCTTCTTTAATTTTCGTTTGATTTTGATGCTAAGTTTTTAATTTTTGCACATGGGTTTTAACGTATTTTGTTTTCTTTATAATCTTCACATGAATTGAAAAGCATTTGACGAGTTCATCGTTTGTAAACCAGTGTCACTCTTGGTTTTATTTGAAGTAAAGAAAATTCTTTTTACTTTGTGAAATGACCACTGTAAAGATTCCGTGCTTATGCAAAGTGGAAATAGGATAAATTTAATCAAAATTTGGATGCATATAAGTTTGAACAATCGTTTTGTGTAACTTTGAATTAGTTTTAAACCTCTTTGGTTGACTGAGGTTCATATTATATCTAAATTATAAGTTTTGATGATTCTGGACCCTTATATTACATGTCGTCACCTTAGTTTGGTACTCGAGAGTATAAATTTAAGGATGCGAAAATTGGAACCTCTTGAATTTTTAAGTTTTTGGAGTTCTCATATGGGATTTTCGGCTGAATTTTGGCAAGAGTATTTAATTGCTCGATTCAATCTGTATTGTAGTATTGTACCATAATTTCTCAGAACATAACTTTGTTGATATATTATCGTAGAATTTGAATTGCAACTTAATAATGTGCCGGAATCAACTCAATTTGCCTTAAGTTTTCAGCTCAAGGGCCCTTCCCTAAATCCTGTGTATGCTTGATTTCTCCCAGCTTGAAGGCATGGTGCTGATGTCCCAGGCTGGTTCATCACAATACGTTCATTACGAAATAATACAGTGCAAAGTTAGATATAATGGGGTTCGTAGCATTGCCAATAACATGGCAGAATCCAAGATGAAGGATTTCTTTGGCTCAGGTCGATCTTCATGGAATTCCTTGAAGGTGATGCGAAATTTGTATTTAGATGGTGTTGGTATAGGAGAGAGAAGAGGACATCAAGTAATTGTTTCTGCAAGTCCTCCTACAGAGGATGCCGTCATTGCTACAGAGCCATTAACGAAAGAAGATCTTGTAGGTTACCTAGCGTCTGGTTGCAAGCCCAAGGAAAAATGGAGGTCCAATTTCTAGCTCTTATCAGTACTTGGATTTTTGTTGCGTCTTGTGATGATTTTTCTATTTTTATGTGTGTGCAAAAGCTTCTGCTCTGTTTTATGCATAAAAAAATTTTTGTTCCACATTTTTGGGGGTAAAACAACCAATTGAGAAGCTTTTTGTTCAGATTTTTTCATTGCAATAGCCGTCAATTGATTGATCATTGGATTTGTCAGTAATGCTG
This sequence comes from Fraxinus floribunda, assembly GCA_903798395.1. Taxonomy (NCBI): domain Eukaryota; kingdom Viridiplantae; phylum Streptophyta; class Magnoliopsida; order Lamiales; family Oleaceae; genus Fraxinus; species Fraxinus floribunda. Next base: position 6,935 of record CAIGRS010135336.1, read on the forward strand.
AATGAAACATCTAGATTTTCTTTCATTTTTCTTGGACGGGATATGTTCATGTTCTAGTTATTTGACATCACCGTTAATATAGTCTTAGAGGGGGGTACTTGGTTTTTATTTTGGTCCTATTGGGTACTAGAATATTTCCATATTTCGGTACCTCCACACACTTTCTAATCCTACATCACCTAAATATTTATAAGTAGTCTTTCTCGTTTCAAAATACACACACCCCCTCTCCATCTGATAATGTTAATGCCTTTTTCTTCAATGTTATGACTCCACGACTCTCTATATACGTTCTTGACTTAGCTCAAATAGATGAAGGCTGGGGTTCAGTTCTTGTTCTGTTGGTATGTGATATTTCTGGCTTAAAAACAATCAAAGCTTTTCTGTGTTTACGTCAATTGATTCTTTGAAATATAGTTCCTGTATTGAATTCAGTTCTTTGCTAATTGTTGTTTATGCGAGTGTGTTAGAAGTTGTTGACATGTATTGAGCAGTGGTGATATATCTAATACTCCCATCTTTTAATCTTTGGGTCATGCAGGATAGGGACTGAACATGAAAAGTTTGGATTTGAGTTTAGAACATTACGACCCATGAAGTATGAACAAATAGTCCAGCTTCTTAATGGTATCTCTGAGCGATTTGATTGGGATAAAATAATGGAAGGTGACAACATTATTGGACTCAAACAGGTATTAATTTTATCTTGGCAATTGCTGGTATGATATAAATGGGTATTGGGTACGAATGGTGATGCTACACAGTTGCTATCAAGAACTATCTTATATATCTCTTGTTCATCTTGTTAGGAATTAAAACCTATCCCAATTATTAGAGAAATATTAAGCAAAAACAAAACCAGAAACACGCACAAGCAAAAACACAGCCAAATTTATAGTGATTTTTCATTCTCAATGTGAGAGCTACATCCGCTTGGTGCTTGAAATTTTCACTATGTAGAATAAAGAGGATCAAAAGATGATATCACGCCTTACTGTCAGTATCTATCTAAATATGGCTGACCTAAATAATCCTTTCTATGTGTGTAGGAATATTAGAGGGACTTAATGCATGCGTAGAATGCCTAAATATACAACTGAAAGTTGATCTGCATTAAAGGGATATGGTATGATTAGACTTCACATAGTCCAACACTTCTCGTATGCTTAAACACATCTTATATACTTATCAGTGGCCTCTATCTTCAATTTGTAACTTATCTAAAATCAATAGCATTGTTTTTATTGTCTCAAATGTACACCGCTACTAAAAGAATATTGAAGTTACCTTTTTCAGTCTTGATTAACTTCTTATGGACAATTTCATCGTCTATTGCCAGGGAAAGCAAAGCATATCACTGGAGCCCGGTGGCCAGTTTGAGCTTAGTGGTGCACCTCTTGAAACTTTGCATCAGACTTGTGCTGAAGTTAATTCGCATCTTTACCAGGTTGATACTTAGTATACTTCCATGTTTAAAAGGTTATAGCATTAATAAGCATGTCATCTTCCATTTCTCGAAACTTTTAACATTATGGAGTGGGGCACAACCTTTTGTGCCATGGAAATAGATTTATTGTGCCACTTTCTCTTCTTTATTTAGTTGTCTTCATTTTTCTCCGGAGAATATTACAATTACTAGTGAAAATTTTAATGCATTAGGACTCTGGGTATCAAACACCTGAAGCATGCACAACTATTTCAGGGAGACATGCACAACACTCTTTGTGCTTCTTAAAATTGACTCCAAAAAGGATAGCTTAACGTTGTTTTTACGTGTAATGTGCAGGTTAAGGCTGTTGCTGAGGAGTTGGGGATTGGGTTCTTGGGAATTGGATTCCAGCCAAAATGGGGTCTTAAAGATATACCTATGATGCCAAAGGTTAGACTTTTATGCCTTCAATAAAATGTTGAGTTTGCATTTTGACGGATATTTAAGTAGCGGAGCCATTTCATCATTGTTGCCCAACTTACAGTAAGTAGGTGGCTTGGCTACTTGACGTCCACATTTCATTCGATAAGGAGTGAAAATGCAAAGATTATGCCATGCCATTTGATGGATGTTTTCCATGGGAAAGTTTGTGAGATACAGAAAGATGATTTTGCATTTCCATTAAACCTTATTTTTGCATATTAACTTTGACAACAATTCTGATTTAGACTAAGGTTTATAAGGTATCTGCATAATTAAAAACTTAGTTTCTGTTAGTCCATGTGATTTTCCAGTGCGTTAACTATTTCTTTCCCTTGAACATTATACACCTATATTGGATTGGATTAGCTGCCAGATATGCTGACAAAATAATTTTGCTCAGGGAAGATACGAGATTATGAGAAATTACATGCCCAGAGTTGGGTCTCTTGGACTTGATATGATGTTCCGAACATGTACTGTTCAGGTAGTGCTAATAAGATTGTTTTTGGTAGATTATGATTGAAGTTACTTTAAGTTATGACCATAACTTCTTACAAACATTGCCCACTTTCTCTATTGTTATATGTTTGTTTCCAAGCATTAGTGTTCTGTACTTTATATTTGGCAGGTGAATCTGGATTTCAGCTCTGAAGTTGATATGATAAAGAAGTTTCGAGCTGGTCTTGCCTTACAGCCTGTATGTTAGTGATTTCTTGTCCTCAAAATTCAGCTGGTTATGTGGAATCTAACTTGTAAGTAAAACAGGTAGCTACAGCATTGTTTGCTAACTCGCCTTTCACTGAAGGGAAACCGAATGGTTATCTCAGCATGAGAAGGTACTTATATGTTTTCCTAAGTATCTACAAAGTTCTATTTTTTATGCTATTTGATTAGATGTGATATTATTCTTTCTTGTAATTGAGCCTTTTCAAAGATTACATAATAATTATTTTTCTTTGGCAGCCATATTTGGACTGATACTGATAATAACCGTGCTGGGATGCTTCCGTTTGTTTTTGACGACTCTTTCGGGTAAAGCTTCTTTTTTAAGTGTTATTCACCATAGATTTTGAGTAAACTACCATAATTCTTTTCCATATCAATTATTGAACATAAAATGCATAAAGTAATCACTTTTTAGGGCAACATGATCCTCTAAAATAACTCTAGCTTCATTCTTATTCCAACCATCAACACAAGGACATTCCATGTATTTATTCTTAATTCTACTTAATCTAAAACCTTTTAGATCTAAAAGTGCTCATCTAGAGTTCTAACTTATTATTTATCCCCCCTGTAGTCTCAATGTAAATAGAAATATCAACTATAGAAGAAAGATTCAGGTCTCAAAAGAATTGGAGGCCATGAAGATGCGAAAAACAATTGGTCCTGATGGAATTTCTATTCAAATGTAATGGGTGTTTTACAGTTGTCAAGAATTTGTCATGCCTTATGAAATAAATCCCATACTAATTTACAAATTTAAAATAAGATTTTCTGTTAGAAATAATTAGGGTCTAAGTCCTACTTCTCCTTGATTGAGACATGTTAGAAATAATTAGGTTCTACTCCTACTTCTCCTTGATCGAGACATGTCTGGGAAAATCCATAATGCTAGACTGTAAAAACCTTCATTATCATCCTCACTTTTTCCCTTCTCTTTAGAAAGGTGTTTTACCATAGAAGTAATTCTGCAGTCATATAATAAGCAGCTATTTCGTTATAGCATTTGTGATTTTCTTCTAATCTTACCCAGTTACGAATTTTGCAATTCCTTCTAAAAAGATTATTGAAGAATTACTCCATGCTTAAGTACACTCATTATTTTTCTGGCACAGGTTTGAACAATATGTAGATTATGCTCTCGATGTTCCAATGTACTTTGTATATCGGAAGAAAAAGTATATTGATTGTGCTGGATTGTCTTTCCGGGTTTTTACCTATCCTCGACTATATTACAATATATTTTACTACTTTATATACGTGACTACAATTATATTCGTTTCAATCTGTTACTCAGGATTTTATGGCTGGTAAACTTCCGTGCCTTCCTGGTGAATATCCAAATCTCAATGATTGGGAAAATCATCTGACAACAATATTTCCAGAGGTTGTCATCTTAAGTCGTGATTAATTGGCTGAAAGTGTTCGATCAATTATGTATCTTGAAGTGATTGAGAGTTTCCATACCCCATTCCAGGTCAGGCTTAAAAGATATTTGGAGATGAGGGGTGCTGATGGAGGACCTTGGAGGAGGCTATGTGCCCTGCCTGCATTTTGGGTATTGTCTTTAATATCTGTCGTGTTCATCTGGAATATGCAAAATGGCTTATATGGTGCATTTTCAAAACTAGAAAACAAAAGAATTTAGGGATGGCTAGTTAAATGGTTCTACATGTCGGTGACAGCTTAAAGTGAGAGATTGAAATAACCATTCTATTTATTTTGTGTTCGTAATGGCTAACTAGGACAATTTAATTTGTTAAAAATTAAAGATGAATTAAAGGGTTAATGCAATGATGATCGGGGATCCTCTCTAGCATATCATAACATACAATAATCAGCATTTACTGATATTTCTTATTCAGGATTCTTGATTGGTTATGATTTTAGTTCTATCTCATGAACCGTTTAGGTTTATAAATCTGGCTAAGGATTGGGAAAAGGGCATAAGGGTCTTCATGAAACAATCGGGTGGCTTCATTTTCAATATCATAGTGTTATCATGACATTTCAGGTAGGTCTCTTGTATGATGAAATCTCCTTGCAAAATGTTCTGGACATGACAGTTGATTGGACTCGAGAAGAAAGACAGATGTTGAGGAATAAGGTAAAAAATCAATTGGCTGATCAATGAAAAGTTGCCTTCAATTAATTCATCTACATTACATATATGGACATTGAGTATTTGTTGGCATATTGCTGTTTATGAGAATTTTCCATTGTGCAGAAATTAACCGTGTTTTTTCAATTCCTATTCTTCACATTTAGTTGCTCGAGTAGTAGATTTAAGAAATGCAGTGATATTATTACCGTAGATAAGTAGGAAAAGGATGTTAAAAGTGTCAATTTTGAATATCCTTGTAATTAGTATGTCCATTACATTGATTGCTGTTCGATGAAACTCAGAATAAGCATAAAATTAATGTAACCAAAAAAAGAAAGTAATAAAACAAAATGAAAAGAAAAAAAGGTATCATTTTTCAAAACCTCTTAAGCTCTTGGCAGCTGCCAAATTTTGTGAAAGTGGAAGTGGTGCATTTTTAATATGCTGCTGAAGGAAGAGATGGCATTAGCATTGGAAGCAGTGGTGGAATTTTTTACCACCACCACTGTGATCCTCACCACAACATCTGCTCCATCTTATAAATTTCTGCCATGAGAAATGAGCTTCTGTGTTCACATGAATGTTCTTCCATTTTGTAATTCTATTATTAATTTCGCGTGAGCTTTCTTTCATGTTATGTAATTTATACTTTAATCTTTGACTTATTATTTGGTTTATCCATCCGATTTTTGCTCGGTTAAGCATTGCTCCATCAATTTCTTACAAATCCGGTACTTTCTACTAGTGAAGCAAGAGTCTTGGTATTCTTCCTCGGAGAGAGTTTCTAAATCAATTTTCAATTCTATTTTTTTATTTTGGTCATTGCTGTTGTTTCTGTAACTTTCACAGTTGTCATCCATCAGTATCACCATTTTTGAGACAATTGAAGCTGCTGCTTTATAGAATTTGATGTCTGAGGACCAGAGACCCTAAGGTCATTAATATAGATTGCATATTGACTGATTTCATTGTTATTGAAAATAATAAAGTGCCCACATTTAATAGTTCGAATGTTTTGTTCATCCTTAAACTATTGAGATGTTTACCCACTCAAAAGAGATGACGAGGTTTATATACGTGTGTAAGTGGGTGTATGTTTGCAGGTTCAGTTTTACGTAGGAGGGGAAATCTTAACATATGACATCAAAATGTGGTTTTCATAGAGTAAAACATACCTGATCTTACTCCCACATGCATCAGAAATATGCCCTTGTTTCACCTCATCAAACTCAATTGATAAAACAAGAGTATTTCCTTCATAGTTTCCTTTTGTAGCTTTCAAGCCACCATTAATTCGAAACTATGTAATAGGTACCAAAGTGTGGTCTGAAGACTCCATTTCGAGATGGCCTGCTGAAGCACGTGGCACAAGAAGTTGTGAAGTTGGCGAAGGTGACATATTTCATTATTTTAGTTCTTAGTCGCTTTTTCTAAAAAATAAATAAACCACATGAACTGGCTTGATGTGACCACTATAGGTTACGAAAGATATATCGAAATATCAATTTTTCCTCCTTTTTTCTTACTGAAAATGTATATTCTTTTTCATAGGATGGCTTGGAAAGGAGAGGTTTTAAAGAAACAGGATTTCTAAATGAAGTCACTGAGGTGGCTAGAACAGGTACTCCATTGATTCTTAGGTTGCAGATTGGTACACTTATATTCTGTTTGTTTACTGAGTTGAAATTACGTATATGTTACTCGAGCAAAATTGTTATTTCTCATGTAAAATCTCGCTCTACTGTTGAAACCTTATTTGTCATGCAGTTCGTATTGTAATCCCTGCTTCCAAAACCTTCCCTGGATCGTCAATCTTCTGGAAATGAGTTTATTATTATACAAGTTACTTTTTTAGTGTCCAACTATTGGAATTGATTTGGCTCGAGTATATCTTATTTTTCTTTAGTGCTTTTTTTTTTGGGCACCTCAAGCAATTTTGTTTGATATTTATTGTTGACGTTCTTCGTGCTAGGTGTAACACCAGCCGAAAAGCTCCTCGAATTGTACCATGGGAAGTGGGGGAAAAACGTGGATCCTGTTTTTGAAGAGCTGCTTTACTGAGGTGGTTCCAAAACCGCTTACTTCTTTACGACCAGCAATTTTTACGTTCTTTCTGCTTTTCACAGCTGTTAATGTCATTTGAGTTATCTCAGTCAGATTTTGATGACGATAAAAGGCATAACAGAATAAAATGTTGTGTACTATAATCATTTGAAACTTTCTACAGTTCCCTCGCAGAATCCATGAAAGTAAAATAACTGAAGGTGAATTTTGAGAAATCGATGAGCAATTGCATAGATATTTGAGCTACCTCATTCACTTCATTTATATATCATGTTTCGCTAAAGCATCTCATATCAATTCTGCGTACCAATCGTGTCTATATTATCACAATTGTAATTAACAATGTATTCTAGCGATGTCTTTTTTTTTTATATTAAATCTTTATTACAATTATTATGACATTTTTAATTGGATTAAACCGATAAAAATTTCCCTATAGACGATTCGGTGTTATTAAAATTGATGAATAAGGATTGCGAGCAAAGTAATTGTAATTTTACGCTTAGACTAATCAGATAGAAAAATGATGTTTATGTATGTTAATATTTAGAATCTTGAATCAGAAAATTGACCAATAGAAATACTTATATTCTTAAAGTCTTCGTGTTACTTTTCAAGATTACTAATGGAAACGAGTATCATAGAATAAAAGTATACTGAAACAAATGTAAAATGACAGTGCACGATTAACTAACTCAGTTTTGCTACAGGAACAGATTCAATGACATATTTTTATACATAGATACACTTGGCAAATTTCTGTTGCCAGTTAAAATAAGTCCAACAAAAAATTGCCAATTAGTCTATCAAAAAGTGGCCAAGCCTGTCCAAGCAGCATTGTTCTAATTTCTAACTAAAATACATGGAAACTATAGAAATACTACAATTATGCTAATTTCTAATTGTTCTACTTTGATTGTGTTGACGATAAACCCTTATTTTCGACCTAGATATTGCAATCCACTTGGATAGTTTTTTTATTCCAATTTAAATTTATAGGACATGTTTAGTTTCTGTTTGGTACGGATTAAAATTCAAATTTTAATATAAAACAAAGTCAACAATCAATTTTAACCACATATTTCATAAGTTCCATAACTTTTCAACCACACATATCATCAACGTTTATCAAAGTCTACTAAAATTTTTATTTTAATCCCCACCAAACATGTGCTTAATATGTTGAACTCAACTTTACTTGACAAATAAATTTATATGTAGGACATGTTTGATATGTTGAACTCAACTCTATTTGACAAGTATAAGAAAGAGAGATGTTTGTCTATTAACTTGTGTGATTAAGAATACCAAACATGACAATTAGGCATACTAAGAGACCCCATTACCCATAAAATGTTTCTGGGTAGTGCCTCAACATCATTTGATCACTTTCTAAGGCATGCACAAGATTCAAGAAAGTGATTCTTAACATACCCAGTTTCTTATCCTAGCAACAATATGTTCCGGCAAAACTTTACAATCTCAGAAACATAGATTTGGAGGTCACCAAATTATACACTGGTAAAAAATTCTTACAGCTAATACCAGTAATTATACTAAAAAAGCTTCATGTATTGTCTTGTCTTCCAAATCTACAGCATACAGGCAACTGTCAAACAGATTTAGTTTCAAATCTTTAATGACAAGTTCGAATCCCATTTCCTTCGGCACGGAAAAGAAAGGGGTGGGCAAAGCTGGCTTTCTGCTTTCTTTCCTTGGTACGCTCATTCACTTCGTAAGTTAGTAACTTTACTTCGTATACTAACTATTTGACCTTTCTTGCAGCAATATTCTCAGTCCGATAGGTGAAAGGTGCCACCATTCGTTTTCATTCTTCATATTAGGTTAAAGTATAATTTGGTCACTTCCATCAGGAATTAGGATAATCAAGTACCGCAATTTGGTCACTTCTATCAGGAATCAGGATAAATGAGTTCCGCAAAGAAAACGTGTAACTCCCACGACTTGTCATACATTATCTAATAGTATCCCAACATTTAAATCTCATAATATAACATCGATCCTCCAGTCAACATTTACGCTATTCACCAAACAACACATTTGACCCTCGGCTCTGCACAATTGAGATGATGCTCAATATCCTGCTCACCTACTGTAGCATCACACAAATTTGACAAGCTAAAAGAGGCCACTAATGCCTAATACCATGCTTCACATTTTGTCCTCCCTTCACAATACAGTGCGCATTGTTTTACAAATCTTATCTAGGAATTCTCTCATTAGAAATGATCTTCTATCCATGGTGAGTAGGACAAAACATGCCCAACACGGTCAAGCCTATGACAAAAATTGTAGGCCCACGTTAGTGGTGGGCAAGATAACTTCTACCCACTATGGGTAGGTGGGTATGAGATCATTTCAGATTCTCTCATTTAAATCAAAAAAGTGCTTAGTATCACTCTAAAAGTGCAAGTGCCAATCCTACTTTCCAGAATCCTGTCCTATCTCATTCGTTTCAATCTTTAAGCAGATACATATGCCATACAATTGAAGTGCATCTCGGATGGTAATTAGTAATTACTCAAACCATGATATAATTCAGGAAAGACTGGCACACCTTCAATGAAGAAATTCAAAACCAAATGCTTTTGAGCTCATGATATTTCATCCAGATGCTGCAATAAAAATAACCCAATTCTTCCACGGATTGCACAGAATAAAATCTACTTCTAATATGTAATAACCATTTTACATTGGGAAAAAATCCATTTATTTTTAATAGATGATATTAGCATTGTTGCATATTTCTAGAAGTCTCTAGAATAAATAGGCATGAGCCTCTCATTTGTATGGTGGCCAAAAAATTGTAAGCCAAAATCAAAGACATCATTCTAATAAAATTCCTTTCTCCTATCTACTTTGTTCACTAAATTACTTTCTACCAAAATTATCCATTCTACCAACTTCCTACAAAAAGCCAACTACTTTCTATCTCCAAAATTATCCCATATAAAACCTACTATATTCATCTATTCTATTCACTACAAAAAAAAACCTTCAGTAGTATCAGAGCTACGTTCGATTAATATTGGACGTGAGCATATACTATGGCAGACGCTTTCCGTTCATCCATTCCTATTCCAACAATCAATGGAGATAACTATGATTTTTGGTCTATCAAAATGAAGACCTACTTTTGTGCGCAAAATATATTTGATGTCGTCAACGATGGGTATACTAACCCAGATGATATTTCCACACTAACTACTGCACAAAAGAAGGAAGTTAGAGAGAATCAACAAAAAGATTCTCTAGCACTACTATCTGTACAAATGAGCTTGACGGACACTTATTTTCCAAGAATTATGGGAACTAAAACAACAAAAGAAGCTTGGGATAAGCTGAAGGAGGAGTTTCATGGCAGTGACAAGGTACGTACTTGTCGACTTCAAGCTTTAAGGAGAAATTTTGAAATTTTGAAAATGAAAGATTCTGAAACCACGAAAGATTATTATTTAAGAATAGATGAAATAGTAAATCAGCTGAGATCATATGGAGACAATGTTTCTCAAAAGAAAGTCGTTGAGAAAATTTTAATTACTTACACAGAAAAATATGATCCAATTATTGCAGCTATTGAGGAGTCTAAAGATATAGATAAATTAACAGCTGCAAAATTAATGGGTTCACTAGAAGCACAAGAGAAAAGATTAGAAAGACGATATGAAAGTAACACAAAAAATGCTTTTCAATCTAAAATTAATATGCGGTTTCAGAAATCCAAAGAAAGTGGGCAAAAATTTAAAGACAATTCTAAAAACAAAGAAATTCAAGGAAATGGCAAGTACCCTTCATGTCGTATTTGTAAAAGAAAAAGTCATTTGGAGAAGGATTGTTGGTTTAAAGGAAAACCACAGTGCCGTAACTGTAAGAAATTTGGTCACGAAGAAAAATTCTGTCGCTTTAAAGAAAATCATCAAGCTAATTTCTCTAAAGAAAAGGATATAGAAGGAAGTCTATTTTATGCCTCCAACAAGGATGTATCTGAAGAGAAATTAGATACATGGTATTTAGACAGTGGCTGCAGTAATCACATGACAAAAAATGAAGGTATTTTCTGCAGCCTTGATAAAATAAGCACGCAAATAAAAATTGGCAATGGAAATTACATAGAGGCAACAAGCAAAGTCATTATTGCCGTCGATACAAAAAGGGGCAAGAGATACATCAATGAAGTTCTCTTAGTTCCTACAATAGATCAAAATCTACTAAGTGTAGGTCAGATGATGGACAAAGGATATACTTTACATTTTGAAGGAGATTATTGTACGATCTATGACAAGAAAGATAAATACCTTGTAATTGCAAAAGTCAAAAAGCGGGAGAACAGATGTTTTCCAATCTAATGGAGATACGCAAACAATGCGGCAATGACTGCGCGAGTAGATGAGTCATGGTTGTGGTACAAAAGATTTGGACATTTTCACTTCCACGAGTTAAAGATCTTGCAACAAAAGAACATGATGAGAGACCTACCAATCATAAAAGAGATTGATGAAGTTTGTGAAGGATGTTTGCTCGGGAAACAACACCGTCAACCATTTTCGTCCGAAAAATCTTGGAAAGCCAAAAAGCCATTAGAGTTGATACATACAGATTTATGTGGTCTGATGCGTACTCCATCATATGAGAAAAATAGGTACTCCATTCTCTTCATAGATGACTACACTAGAATGACATGGGTATATTTCTTGTTTGAGAAACCCCAAGTATTGGAGATTTTTAAAAGGTTCAAAAGTTTTATCGAAAAGCAAAGTGGTTGCAATATCAAAACTATTAGAAGCGACCGAGGTAAAGAATATACATCAAATGAATTCAATAAGTTATGTGAAGAAGAAGGAATGGAGCATCAACTCACCGTTGGATACGTGCCTGAATAAAATAGCGTGTCAAAAAGAAAGAACAGAACATTAATGGAGACAGGTAGAGCTAAGATGATGGAGAAAGGTCTACCGAAAACCTTCTGGGCTGAAGCAGTAAGCACTGCAGTCTACCTACTAAATCGATGTCCAACCAAAGCTGTGCAAGACAAAACACCAGTGGAAGCATGGAGCGGACGAAAACCATCAGCAAAGCATCTCAGAGTTTTTGGCTGCATCTGCTACACACATATTCTACAACAGAAAAGAGGTAAACTAGATGAAAAGACATAGAAAGGAATTTTCTTAGGTTATAGCACTCGATCAAAAGGTTATCGAGTTTATAACCAGAGAACAAAGAAGCTAATTATAAGTAGGGACGTTAAATTTCATGAAGATGCCACCTACAACTGGGAGACTAGTCAAGTTGAAAGAAAAGCTATTAGCATCCTATCACAATCACAAAAACAGGATGGTATCGTTGAGGAGAACAATCTGCCAGAGTCCCCACGCCAAGCAACGATAGAAGAACCAGTCAACTCACCAGAATCGTCACCAAGAAAAACTAGAAGATTATCAGAAATATACCAAAGCTGCAACTTAATGATCGTAGAACCTGAAAGCTATGAAGTAGCTTCAAAACAACCAGAATGGAGAAAAGCTATGGACGAAGAAATAAATATGATCGAGAAAAACAACACTTGAGAACTTATAGATGTTCCTCAAGACAAGAAATTCATAGGAGTTAAGTGGGTCTATAAGACAAAGCTTAATGCTGATGGCTCAATTTAAAAATATAAAGCAAGACTAGTCGCCAAGGGATACTCACAACAGTTTGGCATCGACTACAATGAGACCTTTGCTCTAGCTGCTCGACTTGATACTATAAGGGCGCTGATTGCATTAGCTGCACAGAAGAAGTGGAAGATTTATCAACTAGACGTGAAATCAGCATTTCTCAATGGCTATCTTGAAGAGAAAATTTATGTAGAGCAACCTTAGGGGTACGAAGTTCAAGGTAAAGAAGATAAAGTTCTCAAACTAAAGAAAGCACTATACGGATTAAAACAAGCTCCACGAGCGTGGTACAGCAGAATAGACAGCTACTTCACTGAGCAAGGATTCAGGAGGAGCCAAAGTGAACCAACTATATACATCAAAAATCAAGGTACTAACAGTACACTTATAACCTCTCTATATGTTGATGATCTCATCTATACAGGGAACGATGAAAGAATGATCGAGAAATTTAAGGAAGACGTGATGAAAACGTTCAAGATACAGATATGGGTTTAATGTACTATTTTCTTGGAATCGAGATAACTCAATCTAAAGATGGGATCTTCATTGCTCAGAAGAAGTATACCACTAGTCTATTAAAGAAGTTTAAGATGAAAGGTTGCAAGATAGTAGCAACACCCCTGGATAGCAATAAATCACTTAGAAGAGAAGACGGTACTCCAAAATCAGACAACTCACAATTTTGAAGCTTAATTGGAAGTTTACTCTATCTCACTGCTACAAGGCCAGATATAATATATGCAACCAGCCTACTTTCCAGATCCATGCAGAGTCCAAGTCAATTTCACTATGGAGCAGCAAAGCGAATACTAAGATACCTCCAAGGAACAAAAGACTATGGAATATGGTATCAGTCTACGCCTAACTCAAGACTACTTGGATATACTAATAGTGATTGGGCAGGATCAATAGATGATATGAAAAGCACATCAGGCTACGCATTTACACTAGGTTCCAGAATATTCTCTTGGGCGTCAAAGAAACAAGCAACGGTTGCACAATCATCAACTGAAGCAGAGTATATTGCAGCAGCAATGGCAACAAGTCAAGCTATATGGCTAAAATGCATATTTGAAGACATGGGAGAACCACAAGATGAAGCTACAGATATTTACTGCGACAATAAGTCTGCAATAGCAATGGCCAAGAATTCTGTATTCCACAGTAGAACTAAACACACTGGCATTAAATATCACTTCATCAGAGAAGTTGAAGCAAACAAAGAAATAGAGTTCAAACATTGCAAGACTGAAGAACAATTGGCAGACGTATTCACGAAGGCACTACCGCGAGCAAAGTTCGAAATATTACGAAATATGATTGGAGTTACCGAAATATGCACCAAAGAGGAGTATTAGCATTGTTGCATATTTATAGAAGTCTCTAAAATAACTTAGAATATTAGCATTGTTTTTATATTTCTACAAGTCTCTAAAGTAATCTAGGAAACTAGAAAATGTAAGAATTATCTAGAATTCACTAGGCAAACTTGGGCACCAAGAAAGCCTTTGTGTAGATTTTTATAGAATTGTCTAGAAGAAATGCCCCCAACTATAAATAGGCATGAGCCTCTCATTTGTATGGTGGCCAAAAAATTGCAAGCCAAAATCAAAGACATCATTCTAATAAAATTCCTTTCTCCTATCTACTTTGTTCACTAAATTACTTTCTACCAAAATTATCCATTCTACTAACTTCCTACAAAAAGCCAACTATTTTCTATCTCCAAAATTATCCCATACAAAACCTACTATATTCATCTAATCTATTCACTACAAAAAAAAACCTTCAGATGAAATATCTTATCAAAGAAAAAAAAAGGAAATAAGTACTAAAAACGTTTAAAAGCCAAACATAGCAATCAGCACTCAATATCTAAAATACCTAATGTTCCCAATAAGGTGTAGTCATGTACATCAGCTACATGCATATCAGCTGTCCACCGACCTCAAGAACTTAGACACAAGAGACATCATTATTTAGGATGCATGACCATTAAATCCTTCCCATTATAAATACGCTGAATTTCAAGGTTTGCAGCTTGATACGAAGCTGAGAAGAAAAAAGAAATGTAAGATTGTCTGAAATGCGATATGGAAAAGAATATTTATTATTTGAGGGATAAAAGACATCAGTAAACTTCTTTTGATGAAGTAAACAAACTCACCTTTCCAAGAATGGAAATTTTTCTGGTTTACAGGAGATCCAGTCACATTTTCTATTGTCGCAAATAGCATGTCCCGAGGGGTGCTCTTCAGTTCTTGGACGACAGCATAAATACTCTTCCCATTCTCAAAGTAAATGTGATTATTCGGGTGTTTGGTCTTGCAACCAGCATGTTTCTCAAACTCATAAGCGTTAGTAACCTGCATAATATAGTGGGGAGATAAAAGTTAGTAGGCTGTGCTCACACACAATGGAACTACCAATGAGAATTATCAGTAACATTTACTTTGGAAAGCTTGCACTCCTTGCAGCCACACAAATAACCAGTCCCTTTTACTACTCCTCGAAGATCTTTCTGCATGCAAAAATATGTAGTGGTACAAAAAAACCTCAAAAGGAATGGAAGAAAAAAAGGAATATCAGAACTCACCTCCCTTGACCACGAAATGTACTTCACAGGAACTCCTTCAAGTATACCAGTTGATAACAAAATTTTAACGTTTGAGGGGAAGTCATTTGAAGGGACCTTTATAATTTTCTTCTTCTTCTTATTGTTGGGGCCACTCCCTGACCCTGAAGTACATGCTGAAACAGAATTTGTACTTGGATACTTCACAAAATCTCTCTGTTGTAAAGCCCCTGAAGGTTGAGCAGAGGATTGATTTAGGAAAGGATTCCAGTAGCTTAGGAGTCTGACAGATGGATATCTTGCGACTGGATTATCACGATAGCCTCCAAAAGTTATAGTAGTATTATTCCCCTTATTATGACTTTGGTCCATTGATAGGAAACTGGAATTTCCTTTACTGTATACAGTTCCTAGTGATGCAACAGTAGCATCCTGCTGACCATGAATTGAAGTGATTGATGCAATATCTATCCCCCCCTTATCATTAGTAGGACCTGTTGACATATAAGCTTCATTTGCTTTATTGTAGAAACTGTCCATAGAAATGAAAGTTTCATGGCTCCTGTAGTAATTAGGAACGATTGGCATTAGATTGCCATTTCCCTTTTCACTCCCCTCCCCAACTGGAGTAAAATTGTCGAACTTTTTGTTGAACGCTTGATCAATAGAAGGAAGATTATTATCTATCTCGTTATCGTGATAACCCGGTAGCATGCCATCTCTCTTGTTGGAGGCCTGTCCCAGTGAAATAAAGTTTTTATCTATCTTACCGAACGTAGTATTCACTGAAATGGCACTTCCATCTTTGGTATTATAAGTTGGTCCAAGTGACATATCATTACTCGTCCCGTGAATGGTGGAGCTAATCATTTTATTCTTGTCTGCAGGGTTATAGGGTTTCCCTTCAAATTCAGACAGGTGATTATCTGAAACGATCTGATTTCTGCCTCCAATACTCAGATACAAGGGATCTTCCACATCACGAGACACTGGTAAACAAATGGATGAATCAATTTCTACCCGATCTTCCGAACCCTTCTTTTCCATACTCAGAACCCCCATGAGAGAAACATTCTTATCTGCAAAATCTGAAATCCTGATGGGCTTAGGCCGAAATAGGCAGTTGCCTGTCTGACCTGACTCAGAACTGGAAGTGTTGCCCAACAGGGATATGTTCATGTTTACAGTTCCTGAAGCAGGTTTGTCGTTAGCAGATTCTACTGCTTGCTTCTTGTTGCTGTGCAGCTCTTGCTCAGTTGTATCCATAGAACACTGATGAGCACGTTTTTGCTCAATCCTATTAGAATTGTCATTACCCAACTCTCCATTAGCAACAGAATCGTAGATCCAGGACTTCAAAATGATCTTCTTCTGAAAAAAATCATCAAAATAACACGAGTTATATAACCTTAAATAACAAATAACAATGTCATGCAATTAGTGGCAAAATAACCAAGGTTGGGAGGAGAACACGGCGCAGAATTGATGAAGTTGAGATTATCGTGGATAACAAAGGAGGTGGATAAGGAAAAGCATATTTGACACAAATCACTAGACAAAAAATGGGTAAAATGAAAATAAAGAATAGCTTATAATATTTTAACGCAAGCATCTGAACACTTGTAGAGGCAGGAAAAATCGAGTTGGATAGTCATTATTACAAAGATTCAGTCCTCCAAATCGAATGACGACGCATTCCCATTGCAGTGAGTTAAGTAAAAGTTCAGCAAATTCTTTATAGCTGAGAATATCAACATTCAATTTATGAAGACCATTAGAATAAGAGACTATGGAAATGGCAGAGTGGCTGGTGGGTGTTCTAAAAATTGTTGATGTTGAATGAGGGAAGCAACTTGTACTTCCGGCATACAAAATTCTTCAAATAATTTCGAGCCCGATATTTTGAGAAGGGAACGTACAATACTTTTCTGTTTTGGGACGATGTTCTAGCAAAAGAAAGTTGAAATAACAAATATACTTTGTGATTCAAACTCTTCCTTGCTAACAGTAGAATGGACATTTCAGAATACATGGAAACAGAAGTATTTCTTTAGTAACTATTAACTAATACACTCTTTAAATGGAAGTGTTTTGGAAAAGAAGAATTCTAATATTATTTTATCATGTACCTTTCAAAATGCATCCAGAAATCTGTCTAATTCTATCAAACTAGAAATGTTATAATACCAAATTTTCTCTTCATATGTCTACAACCCCACCTCCTAACCACAATGCCACTCCCACCTCTCCTCCAAATAATAATCTCCACCATCCCTACCTCCCCCATCTTCAGCTCCTTATCAACCCCCTACTCTGCAATAGGGGCAAGGTGGGGGTGGGTATGGGTGTATGGAGTTATGGAGTGGGGAGAGGAAGGTAATGGCCATGTGTAAAAAGAAGAATTAAGGATTTTGTTGGAAGGGGTAGACGTGGATGGTGGGTAAAAAAAGAAGGTGTATGTCGAAAAAGATAGAAATGGTTTGCATTTAGAAGCTCCTTTTTTGGGTGAGTACCTAGTAACCAATATTTTAAAACATCAGGAAAGTAATGTATTTCATATGCAATGCAAACGCATGGTAAACCCTACAAGTTTATGCGGTTAGTTTAAAGTAATTGGATTTGGAGTAGAACAATGCCCTAATGGGAAGGGGCAGCTCTATTACCAAATTTCTAGCACAATACCTATATTTTATAACACTTTACACCATGATGAAGCAAGGTGTGACACGAAACAATAATGCTCAGGTAAGTGTTTTAAAGGTCAAAAATTGAATTATTCCTCCGACACCTTGATATATCATGATAACTTTATAAAATCGAACTAGAACCCTGTAAACAATGTATGCAAAATAATTTAAGGGGGCCTACGCTATGAAAATAATCCCTCCACATGCTCTAATATAGGGTGAGAAGTGCATACATAAACTTCATGTGTGCGCAAAACTCATTAATTTATGGTTGATAGCAATAATACGACGAAAGCTCGCATACACAAATATAAAGGTATTGTCATTATGGTGGAGCCACTCAACAATGTAATATAGCAAACAATCAATGAATAATGCCCAAGCCTACGAAAGCATCTTAAAATTTGTTTTTTCAAATTCTTTTGACACGTGTGTGCATGTATGGAGTATGACTAGTCGTACATTTTTCTTTTATCTCTATTGTCACAATCTCATTTATGTTCTTACCAAGATCAGTTAACACCGTGTTCATGTGGCAAACAGGCTCCCACATAAGTACATAGCACAGCTACTCTTAAATATTTAACAACAACCAATGACATTAATTTCATTCTTATAATTGAATAGAAAAAGTACATTATTAACATTACAAATCCCAAAGAATCTGGAAGATATTCAAGCTAACTCGAACCATTTAGATCTAGTGTTTACACGCGTATACCAATTTACGTACTAATGTATGCATGGCCATGTGTACGTGTTTTTGAACATAGTCTGATATATGCACGCCTACATATAATTCTTGTTTGTGCACATTGTTACACCGGGTCCAACATGTGAATAATCTCAGGAAATCATCATAAAACTACAAATGCAGAAATATATATCAAGGAAGATCATATAGGCACATACATCTTAATTTTTTCAATAGGTATTAGATCAGATTAGACAAATGAAATCAATAAATTAATAAATCCTAAATTTATCATCCAAATTATCCATCGAAAAAAATACACACACAAATACATACAAAATGGAACTGGCACAAGTCTTACCATTTCTCACATTAGTTTCTACCAAAGAACTGTAAATTCAATCATCCAGTCCCCCTTGAAAAACCTCTAGCATGCACTTTATCTGTACCATCCAGAACAAAGAAACTAAAACAATGTGAAAAAAGAAGAAGGTAATTTAACAATGTGGTTAGATTATATGATGTAATAAGATTATGTTTAAATGGTGTAGATTTTAGAAATCCATTCCCTTTTGGTCAAACAGTTGTTGAAAATTAATGAAAAGTGATAACTATACAGATCATGTTTGGCTAAGTTTAAAGTAAGTTAAGTTACTTCTAAATAATTTTTTATTTATAGACAATTTTGGATAAGTAATTATTTATTTTGAGTCTCGTTTATTTAATTTTAAGTAAAATGTTTACGTTTGTTTCAATACCTTCTTTTGGTCATTAATCGCATGTTTGACAAATAAGTTGACAACTTATAAAATGAGGTCCTACTATATTTGTGGCTCAAAATAAACAATGATTGGACCAACGTCTAGTATGCAAAATAAGTATGGGACGCGGTCGTATTTTACTTGAAAGACGAGGGTTACATGTATTTTTTATCCACACAATACAAGGGATATACGTATTATAAATTACTTCTCCAAAAGAAGTTTTAACCTTTTCAATGCTATTGTCAACTTGCTCTCTTGAGTCATTTCTTTGATTATATAAATTACATAAAGTTAACTTACACTTTGGCTCAAGAAATGCATACATCTTTTGTGTTATTGACCATTTTTGACTTATTATTTGAGTAAAATCCAACATTAATGGGTGAATTTATATATAGTTTCATTGAAAATTAAGTTGCTAATGATATATTTAGCATGTTACGTAAGAGCCTACCATAAATTTATTATTTGTCGTTTTCGGTCTTATCGAGTGTAACATACAGAATATGTTCGAGATATGATATCATAAATGAAGATAGAAAAAGGAAAGAAAAAAGAAATGGACAAAAGTAGTATGAGTTAAGGAAAACAGATAGCATAATAGAAAGATAACCTGAAAATTACTATTTTGGCTATGAAACTTCTATAATTTATACAAGCAAGGAGCTGTTATTCAGCATTGAATAACAAGGCCGGCAGGTGAAAATATTAACTCTATATTGAAAGTTGGGAAGGTGAACAGCCAATCTAATCTTCTAGCCCTCGAGTCACCGTGGATTATTGAATAAAGAAAATTAGGGTCCGTTTGATTGCAAGATGGAAAATTGGGTAGAAAGAAAATGAATTTCAGAGAAAATAATTGCCTAGAATTTGTTTTCCCAGGAAATGT
>CAIGRS010135368.1:0-14885 GCA_903798395.1 Fraxinus floribunda
GAGAAATTACTTTTCAAAAAATCAGTTTCGTTAATTTTCCTTAAATTTATTTTAAACAATTAGACCCCGTTTGATCTACATTATTATCTCATTAAAATGAAAAATATGACCGTTATCCATTACATCAAACCATCAATTTTAAATTTCTATCTTTTGTGTGTGGTTCAATAACGACTATATTTTTCATTCTCATTCTACAATAATGTGAATCAAACGGTAATGATTCAAGTATTGGTACATCACTTCGCCCCATTCTCCACCACTCAGTGAGAAAAATAATATCTTAAAAATTCATTGACAAGTAAAGAAAAATGTGACATAAAAAAAAAAAAAATATTAACTTATATGTAATTGGATTGGGTTTAATACCTGGGAGATCATTGACATGCTCCGATCCAAGCCCATTTGTAAGGCCCAAGTTGCAAGATTGAGAAATAGCTACACGGACCTACTTAGTACTTTCTAATACAAGCGAGTATATATACATGCATGCCATAATTTTTATTTTTATTTTTTACAAAAATTAATTTAATAGAAATTAAACTTGTATTTATAGTCGTTCCTTAACAAAAATATTTCTGGAAAAATTCAGCCAACCCATGTTCAATTGNTAACTTATATGTAATTGGATTGGGTTTAATACCTGGGAGATCATTGACATGCTCCGATCCAAGCCCATTTGTAAGGCCCAAGTTGCAAGATTGAGAAATAGCTACACGGACCTACTTAGTACTTTCTAATACAAGCGAGTATATATACATGCATGCCATAATTTTTATTTTTATTTTTTACAAAAATTAATTTAATAGAAATTAAACTTGTATTTATAGTCGTTCCTTAACAAAAATATTTCTGGAAAAATTCAGCCAACCCATGTTCAATTGAACTGACGAGTTATTATGGAGTTGCGATTTGTTCTTCCTTTCAATTGTCTTTTCACTGAATGTTGGATAGCTCGACGTGTCATTTCTTGTTAGCAAAGGAGAAGATGCCATTTTAAAAGTGATATCACTTGCCGTGTATTGTGTTGGCATCTTCACGTTTGCAAACTCCATTATTCCTTTCTTCTACCTACTCAATGCCATAGAAAATAAAATTGAAATTTGTAGGTAAATCTTCTAAGAAATGTAGTGATTAATATTATAAAATGGCAACAAAAAAGATTTCTTGTTACTACATCAAAAAGGGCGAGATATGTGTTTGAATATCCAGTTTAAACTTTTTTTGAGAGGTTTGGCGATGAATGGTATAAAATGAAAACAAAAGAAGTATTTACATTGTTACACTTGTCACCTTCCAAAAGGTGCCAAGAGGATGGGTAGACGACGACCCAACAATAGATTCCCCATTGGCCCGGGACAAGAGATGGTGATTTCGTTGTACATCATATTCAAAGAATGAAGGTTGGAATGTCAACATGCGTCTATTATTGAATTCACTCGAACGTCTAGTGCCAACGTTAGACAACATCGACGAGTTCAGAGAAGGCAACTCAATTCAAAGTTAGAAGATCCACGATACTTACACCCTTCCATACTTGATATTCATCTTTTTAAGTATAGGGACGAATTGTATAGAATAAAAAAAATAAGATTTTAAATAAAAAAAAGTTAGTGAAATATGCTGCACCTAAAATAATTATAGAAGAAAAAAGCATCGAATGTAATTATTTAAGTAAAGTGTTGTTTTATACGTTCAGTCAAAAAGTGATCAGATTCTTGAATATATGTGTACGTAGGAACAAAAGTAAGAATCGGAAAGAAATGATTAGAAATTTTGTACTAAAACTACAAAGTAAATAATCAATAAGTATTAATCTAAATGTTTTTTTTTAAAAAATAGATTAATTTCTAAAGGTGAAAATAAGCTATTAAACCTCATATCCTTATCTGAAAAGAGAAAAGAAGAAGATGAATCTGAAATAAAGCTATTCTGAATGAAACCACATGATAAAAGAAGAACATAGGATTCCAAAATTTTCAAGAGCCAATTTGAATCTATAAGATATACATCAATTGGCAAAGTGTGTATGGATGGGTCCTGATTTTTTTGCATTCTAATGCTCATGCATTGTTCATATGGACTGGTTGGTATATAATCAATTGCATGTTTGAATGTAAGTCAATTATTTATAGTATCAAAGGAAAAAGTTCAATTATTGTTCCCAATACTATTTAATGAGTTTATTTCAATGCTACGATAGAGATAAAAATGCATATGAGTATTGATGATGGAAGAACATTGGACTATGCAATTAATTCAAAATTAAGTTGAAAACATAATCACTCTAGTAGATTTTGAGTTGTAACTTAATCCCTTTATAGATAAATATCAAGAACGTAAGAATGTTTGGAAGTGTTTATGGACGATTCAAATTATAACATGTTTGTTTTCCCATTCTTAGAAATTTTTTGACCGTTTTTTCAAACAGCTGAGCTCCGTTATCACACAAATGAGGTCAAAAATGTCAGCTGCTTTACTGTGCAACAGTCATAAATTTTATACAAATGGTAAATAAACAGGCTGTAAATAAATAAAATGAATGTTGGATAATTGAGTAATACTTATGAATCGTTCAAAATGATTGAATAAAAATGATAGACAGACGTAATGAGATTATGAATCCAAAGCCAAAACGTCATCCGAAGCATAAAAAAACTTTAAATCCCTCATCAATATATCATTATCTTTGTCTTCATCATCATCGTCATCTTCTTCTCCGACAAAACACAAAAAAACAGAATAATTACAACTTTTCTTGTAAGAATTATGATTTAATTACGAGTAAATCTTTGATGGGTCACTAGGAAAATCTCATAGTCAAAACTTATAGCTCAATCATGATAGAAAAGTAGGTATAAGCGCCTGATGATCATGTCTCTCGCTTTGCCTTTAGCTTTTGAGGCCTTTTTTCGGTGAATTGGGGTGGTGATTTACCACCATATTTGTAAAGTTTTTTGAGCTTCTGATTTTAATGGTTGTTCGACAAAGTTTTTGATAAAAAATTTAGTAAATTCTAATAAAAATTTATGAAATATATGATCGTAAAATTGATAAAAATTACGACTTCCATTAAATGTATAATTGTAATTAATTGTTGATTTTAACCTCAATTTTTTTTTTCAAGAAAACAAGCACTCGATAAACAATTTCTCCTTTTAGTGCGTCATTCTATTCAAATGAAGGGTCTTTTAAGATTTGGGTGTTTTATATCAGGAATGAAAGAAAAGACAGAAAGTGATAATAATGTCAGAACATCAAAGTAATTTTTTTATTTTTTGAAAAATAAGTTGAAAGAAATAAATTATGAGTGATTCTTCCTAATTTTTGCTTAAGTTAATCACCACTACCCCCACTCAACTTCGCAGAATTCTTTTCTTTTTTCAATTGGGATTTCTCTTTATATTTTTGTATATCAAATTTGCAAATAATATCAAACAACTTCGTCTAAAATTTTAAAATGTTAAAAAATATCATTTCATGTGCAATTCAATTTCTTTTAATTGTAACAACGAGACTCAAACCCAAGATGTGTGTTACCTTCTTCTGTGTTGTCAAGAAGCTAATTTCAAATAGAAAACATTTTCTGAAGTTAAAATTGAGTCCTCTGCACCTGTGTACACTACTTTTAAATGTTACTAATTTCCCAAATAATACTAGTTTACTCTATTTCACATATATAGATACACTTATATATATAGCCACATAGGACAGGGTCATTTATTGGACAGGGAGGAGGTTTTAATAGGCAAATAAACCATCATACTGTCTGTTTCTTTCCATGCTTCTGATTGCATGGCAAGCTTGTAAACAGATTTCTGAATTCTATTCTCCAAATTCTGATACAAGCAATCCACGGCTAAGATTTCTCTGAATTTCATCAATCATGATCATCAGAAGATTTTTCCTTTGAAAATCTTGACTATCAGATTATAGGGATTCCTTAAATCTGACTGAATTAGACTGCCACTTGTTGTTTAAACCACCACCCTCACACCCACTGCTTAGTTGTACCTAGCAATTTCAGGGCTGTTTTTCTTCCATATGTTCTTTGCAATTTAAGGGACTTAAAGAGTGTTTGTTACAAGGATTTCTTGAAAACTAAAAAAGAAATTAGTAGTGGGTGGGATTTTTTTCTTGTTTTTCTCACTTTGATTCTTCTTCTTCTCAAGATTTGTTCCATTTTTTTTATTCTTTTTTTATACTTTTTGCTCAGAAGCCATGTTTCCTGCATTTTTGTCTAATTCAAACTCTCTTTCTGAAGATGCTAGTTTTTCTTCTGGTCCTAGGCTTCATGAATTTGCCTGCAGCTTAAATCCAATGGTACAAACACAATCCATCTCGACTCAGCAGCCACCCAAAATCAAGAAGAAGAGAAAACTCCCTGGAAATCCTGGTAAAAGTTTTTTTTCGTAAAAGATCTGGTTATGTCAGATCCATCTAAGTGATGAAAAAGAATTTATGTAGCCGATCCTAAATTTATGTGTACGAGGTTTAGTTCTCTTGATTTAGATTTAATTAATTATGTTTTGCATGTTGAAAATTGCAGCCCCTGATGCTGAAGTGATGGCATTATCTCCAGAAACCCTTGTGGCTACAAACAGATTTGTTTGTGAGATTTGCAGCAAAGGTTTTCAGAGAGATCAGAATCTGCAGCTTCACAGAAGAGGCCACAATCTTCCTTGGAAACTTAAGCAAAGAGACAGCAAAGAAAATAAGAAGAGGGTTTATGTTTGTCCTGAGCCTACATGTGTTCATAGTCACCCCTCAAGGGCTCTTGGCGACCTTACAGGAATTAAGAAACATTACTGCAGAAAACATGGGGAGAAGAAGTGGAAATGTGAAAAATGTTTAAAGATTTATGCTGTTCAATCTGATTGGAAAGCACACTCAAAAACCTGTGGAACAAGAGAATACAGATGTGACTGTGGAACCCTTTTCTCCAGGTAAGAATCTTTTCGGATTTTTTTTCTCTTTTTATTTAGCAATTTTTTTCGTTGGATCTTTACATGATTTGTCCTTTTTAACATTGGGGTTCTCAATTTCCACTGTTCATTAATTATCTGGAACTCTGATTAGACTGGTATTGGATTCTTGTTTAATCTTTGAAGTGGGAACTTTCATGTCTCTTCAAGAGGGCAAATCTTTGTGAACAATGCTATAGGATCAGGCTTAAATCCAGGGAGGACGTGTGTAGCGTTGTATTAGACAGTTGAAAAAAAAATAAACATACTATCCAATCATTTTCCTACACATCACCCTATCTCCTTGTTTCCTGTTTTTAGGCTTGGATGAGCCGGCATTATTGAATCTTTGTTTTATCATGTTATGTTTTAGGAGAGGTAAATTTGGGGTCTGAGTAAATGAATTTTCTCGCTTCTTAGTTTTCATGTCTCAAGCTTGGACAAAATTTAGGGGCTATCGGCCTCATGAAACCCTATATTTTTACTCCCACTTAGAACCAGCTATGATAAAATAGGTGAAGCGCTTCAAAAGCATATCTGTGAAATCTGAACAGTGTATAATTCAATCATGAATACAACAGAAATTTCAAAGAAAAGAGCAAAAAATAAACAATGTGTTGTTTACCAATTTTAATCGTTGTGTATTCTATTAGTTAATATTCTTAAATTGCAGGTTTTATGTCAAATATTTAGGAACTGTAGAATTCGAACAGTGAGCAACCATTTCCATGCAAGGGTTCTGTTTATCCTTTTCGAACTTTTGCTAGTTGCTAGTACAAGTGGTCAGGGAACAAGGACAGGTACCGAAACAATGATGATTTTTCTACGCTTAAGTCCATAAGGGAAATTATAGAATCTTGAATACTTAGTTTAGAATCCCATTGGTGGGGTGGGGTGGGGTGCTCATTGTTTGCTGGCAAAGGCTGTGAAAAATATTATGAACATATATATTGTCATCATAACTGTGCTAGTGTTGAGTTGTTTTCTTTCTTTGCTTCTGATTTACACCAAAAGTATGCAATTTAAGATTTTTTGAGTTGTACATGCACAAAAACGTGGGTGGGGTGGGGTGGGGTGGGGTGGGGTGGGGTGGGGGTGGGGCTACATGAGCTCTAATTTCTAAAAGCTTTCGTCATTGTAAGACATCAGTTCCTAGAAACTTTTAGACATTATCAGTGCTATGTCTTTCTCTAATTTTTGCATGCATAAACATAGTCAACTATCCTCCTCCTCTCACACCCACAATCAAGCACTTTGGGCACAATAACTAATCTGTCCAAAGTTCAATCTCTTTGTGATATCAAAACAATATTTTCCTGACATTGGTGTAATAGAACTGTAAAATGAAACCAACAATAACGTCTACATTACATTCATTTTGAACATAGTCCTGTAAGAAGCTAGTAACCATGTAGTAATTATCTTCAGCTTCGATGAAGCTTTATTTTGCAGTACCTTAAGGAGGGCACATAGCGTTTTCTTTTGTGTACTAGAATAACATGTTTAGACTGAACCGTTTTAATGCTGTGCACCAAACACGTTTATAAAAATTACTGGAGACCCTTTGAAAGGGAATCAAAGAACATTATACTCCATTTTGTTTGTTCTCTTTATGATATATACATCTCTATTGCGTGTGTAAATCTGCAGGAAGGATAGCTTCATAACCCACAGAGCATTTTGTGACGCTTTAGCAGAAGAAACTGCTAGACTCTCTGCAGCCAACTCAATCTTGGCCAGTGGACAAAACCCTAATAATGAACAACCGCAACCGAACACGGCGGGGATATTCCATTTCAACCCCCAAAACCCTTCTTCTCTCTTCTCCTTCTCCGCCCAACAGCGCCACTTCCCGAACCCACCCCACATGAACCTGGTTCACCCTTCCTGGGACCCACTACAAGACCATAACACCAGTAACATTGTCCAAATCAAACCTGAATCGATCCACATTCCCCTCTCTTCACCATTTTACCAAGAACCACTCCACAAGGGGCTGATGACCTCACCCTTCCATAGTCTCCATGTCAGCACCGGTGGAGCACCGCTCTCGGCCACAGCACTTCTCCAGAAGGCAGCCACGGTTGCTGCAGTACATTCTGCAGGTCACGTGAGCTCCACCATGGCCCAGCTGGAAATGGGTCACGTGAGCACCACCACTGCCGCTGGGGAATTTGCGGCGGGGAATCTTGTCACTTGGACTGACCACTTCACCAGGGACTTTCTTGGCCTGAAAGGAAACCACTGTGGCAGCGGCAGTGGCGGCAATAATGGGAGCTCGGGGGACCTGCTATCCTACACCGAGGGTGTAGATTACCCAACATATGGCCATGAACATCACTATTGAAGCATCAATTAAGGAGGCTTTGGATTTACTGAAACTACATCAGAAAGTAAACTATTGAAGCCACACTGCACTACAGATGGCTAATTCAGATATTTTACTCTGAATACAAGAATGCTAAGGAACATGAAGGCTTTTATTAATTTCCAGTTTTTGGTTTAAATATTAGACTGTATTTCATTCTCATAATTGCTTGTTTTCAAGATTATTACAGTTCAATTTTGAATTGTTATGATGCAAGACTTTGATATGTTATCTAGTAGTGTTTGCCTTACCTTACAAAGCTAATGACTATCAGAATTTTGTCTTCCATTTGCCAACATTAGTCATTTCTCCTGATGTTTGGCTGTACTTAAAAATAAATCAAGTTTATTTCTAAATTGCTTATTTTTTTTGACGTAGTTTTAAAAACCAAGGAAATTAAAAGGATTTGATAAACCCGATGCCACATAGCCTTTTCTAAAGGGGTGAAGAGGCTGTAAAAATCCTGCTATAAGCGTGAGTATAAAGGTAACTAGGTTGGTGGTGTATGTGTTTTTGTGCAAGGATTAGTGGTGGTCCGGGGGAGCTAGTGTTGTACAAAGACCCCAAAAAGGAAAAGAGAAAAAATTAAAGAAGATAAAAGATGATTGAAAAATGTCAACGGTTATGAAAAAAAAGGAAGCCCAATTTACATTTAAAGTTTAGGATTACCATTCCTAGTCTTATTTTCCTGGACTCTTTTCTTAAAAATTTTAGATCTATTTATTCACTCCTTAAATTATGCCCTTCGGGTCGTAAACCTACCTGCACTGCAACACAAGTAGTCCATTTTGTGTTTCACACTATCAAAGCGGGAAGAAACATAAATGGTTCGACTTAACATACGTACAAAAGCATGAAATGTTTGTTTCATTTGAATGTAGACATACATGCGACTCAACAATAGTATAATATCATCATCTAGGAGTTGGATAATCATGTGCGTAGCAAAAAGGAATGCATATTCAAAACTTTGGAGAAAGGAAAGGAATCATATTCCAAAGCAAAGAATAAGCACATTAGTGTTGAGAAGTATATTCAGCACCTCAAAATTAAGAAAAAAAAGTGAGAATTAAGATTGGACCAAAGAATAAAAACACTGGGATGTTTAGTATATCCAAAGCTTTTAGAAAGTAGTACATGTAAGTTGCAGGCCTGAGGTACAAATACATACCATTTGCCTAGCAGAAAAGACTGCCTCTTTCTATCTTGCTCAAACAGTGTAACAGCACAACCAGACAAATAAAAAGCTTTATTCTATTCCATCCTCTCCCTCCACCCCCACCCCGACATATCTTTTATTCCTTTTCTTCTTTCTTCCAAAGCAAACAATTACCAAACCTTCTTTCCTATGCTTTTATCTCTTTTCCCCTTCTGCTGCAAATCCCAACGTAAGTTGATACTCTTTCTTTTCCAGAAACAACTTGAGTATCACCACAGTAAGGGATAAAGGTCAAGCCAAATATCCAAGCCCAATTTCAATATAATACTGGTTAAGCCAAACCTCTATAAGCAATAAAAAAAAAAGGAAGAACAGAACCAGTTAAAGATACATGCATATTCTCTTTAGCTTTTCTGATTCTTAAAAGCTATCTGCGAATAAAGAGCATTCTGTGAATAAGAAGGAAGTGAAACTACTATAATGAATTCTAAGGCATCGAATCCCTCGTGTTAGGAGGAATTGAGATACAGGGATTTCGCAGAAATATGAAAAATTGTTGCTCGTGAAAAGATCATTCAGAAACTAATAGGCAATGGTCAGGAGGGATGCACTAGCAATGCTAATCAATAACGTCAAACTTTTCATTCTGAGAGTTGCAAAATATTGGCGTAAAATTTGATACTAGTGTAATTCATGTATATCTCATGAGACGATCTCAAATTACTAATTGATCCATTTATGTAAACATCACAACTTTTTCAGTGAACTCTTCTCTCTCTCTCTCTCTCTCTCTCTCTCTCTCTCATGCTTGATTGTCGACATGAAGACATTATTGACCAAATATTGATAAACTTTGAACTCTCTTTATCTTTACATCCACATCAAATATTAAGGGCTGAAGTTTGTCAGCATTGTTCTTTAATCTCATCATAACAGCCTTTTTCAAGTCCACTAACCTTTTATTGCTCCGTTGACAATCTCATTTGCTAAACAGTGGAAGGTTTCAAAGTTTCGGGACACAACACTTTAGTGCTGAAAACTCAAATCTAGTATCTATCTTGGGGTAAGAGCGTGATGCATTAAGTCATTTGCCGTTGACAATCAAGATCAATACAGACATCAAGCACCTACCTCATTCAAATATAAATTTACGTAATTAGTTTTTAGAACATACATCTTTAGGACATTTCTGTTGCGTTGAATTTCAGATTGCAGCGGAGGACTCACTTTTAGTCTATTTGAAACCGAGAAAGAAGATCCTCCAATGTGATCAATTTAGTTCAACCTGCAGTTCTGAGACTAGAAGCTATGCGTTGAGGAAATATTCAGTGTTAGCATCTCATCCAGCCAACAATTTTGGCCCACCGAGATTAGTTCCCAGAAACTGATCCAGAATCTTCTTGAATGCATGCCTATAAAAAAAATTCTGCTTTACTGCCATAAAGAGAAGCCCTTTAGTTTACCTAAACGTCCTTTAAAGATAAGAACAAGTTGTTTTTGCTGCTCGTATTCAAAGCAGAAGTATCCATATCCAAGGATGAACATGGAATAAAGATGAATATGCAGGCCAAACAGCATACTGTCACCCATCACCAAAATACAAAAAGGAAAGGAAAGAAAGAGTAAGTCACATCAGGATAAGAAATTAATGTAAGCAAAATCATCAAGATCAACGTATTCAAAATGTAAGCATGTTAAATTTGAAGTAACAGGAATATATTAACGAGGATTGCTAGTTGCTACATAACAGCATCCTTGAAGGTCATTTCCCAATTTAGTCCCTAACCAGCAGAAAACTCTGGAAGGAAGACAGAAATACAAAACATACAAAATAAAGACCTCAGAAACATTCTCATCCCCCCTCTCCCAGCCACTATGTTGATTGAAAATTACAGAAAGTAATCGTTGAACTAGAAAAGGGGAAACAGTAATGAGTTACCTGCCATGCACACAACTCTTTCCGACTCTCTGACGAGGGTACGTGTCATAAAAATAGTTATAGAACATGATATAACATTTCTGATAGAATTGATTCCTGGAGAGGTCACACCAAAAAATATAGATTAGAAACCAATGGGATATCCCACACTTCACAGGGAACAAAATAATGTAAGAAACCACTCAGAAAGAAAATTGACACTCATTCAATCAATCCCCCAAGTTTTCGGGTAAGAATTTCTGTTTAATTTTTGGAGGATGAGAATTGAGAAGGGAAGACGAGGAAAAGAAAACAGCAGTTTTACCCTCCAATGAATTCCTCAAAAATCTGGATAGCATAAGTAACCAGTGCCGGGGAAAAGATGACATGAGCTGTCCCTCACCATCACCCTCAGCATATTATAGAGAAACACCGCATAAATACAGCAGGTGAGTTGAACAAACAAACAAAACAATTTTGGGCCAAAAGTAGAGATGATAAAAACAGAAGAGAAGAAAACAAAAGAGTGAACTTCTCCAGTTTTGTCCGATATTCCACAAGATCAAGTGTTTAACTGACTTGAGAAGAAAAGTCGTTTGTTTGCATATTACTAATTATCTATGTCCTGCTGATAACAACAAATTCTTCATTATTGTTGCTGGAGTCAGTTGATACCAAATTACTATATGACCCAAGAAAGAATCTATTTCAGGCATCAAGGTCTTTCTCCAGATAAAAGAGATAGGCGTTCCTTATCATCTCAGACCTAAAATTTTTGAGTTTAGACATGATCAATTGTTTCCATGCCAATCTTATACTGAAATACTAGCCATTGTTGCTTAATCAAAAATTTTACTTCTTTGTCACCGCCAAAATCTCTTTTACCCAATATTCTTCCATTAAAATTTTCTTGCAAAGTCAAATACACACTCCATCTCTTCTAAACAAGATAATGCACTGTTAATTCACAATTTTAATAAAACCCATCTTTAACACCTTAAGACATATTAATTTATATTCTACATAACATTCGATATTACAAAGAACAAGTACTACGACTGCTCCTAATTTTCTATTTGTCTATCCATCTTCAGTAGCATAATGACCTATTTTATGAATTTTTGGGCATGCTTAAACTCCACAGTGATAATCTCCAACAAATTTACCTTAAACAACTCAGCAAAGTTCTCTATTTCCACCTAATCCTTCCATACATTATCAGGTATCCATATTGTCCCTGCCAAAGGCCTGCTTGGCTTGTCTAACAGAATTGGATCTTCAACTTCAAAGCCACATATCTATCATGGAATAAGTCAGCTGATTCATAACATTCTTTGTGCGAATATGATGGCAGATTTTCTATCAAGTATCGGCAGACACAATATTATGAAAAAGAAGATTCTGTCAAAAACTTCTTTAATTCACCACTCACTACTATTTTGCAGAATTTGGAACTTCATTATGCTCAGTATTTAATCCAAAGACAAGTCATATTTCTCCACCACTTGAATTCAATTTCACATATATGCTACAGTGAATAAGTTAAGTTCTAACAGACTGGAAATATTCATTTTTATGTTGAACAATATCCTTCAATTAAAACAAGTTTTACTCCGTCACCATGTTCTGTCTTCAAGTCTAGCTCCTGCCTTAGCAACTTAACATAATGTATGCCGCAACAGTCTCGTCTACTGCTTCAAGAGACATACTCCAACAGGATATCTATCATAACAGGTAAAGTAATCCATAAAGAACAATAAGTGGTGGCTAGAAAGCCATGGAAGTTGTGGACTAATATTCAAAGACAATACTGATATGAAAATGAGAGATCATTTTCTCCAAAAGATAAAATGTTAAGGCTGGAAGGAAACATTGTTTACAAGAACTTCAGAATCTGTAAATCATACATCAAATGTTACCAGCTCTAGGGTAGAATAAAGTGTCAATTGCAGGAAGAAGAACCTTCTGCCTTGGATAATGACAAAGTTGCGGTTTTTTTAAAACCAAGAGTAGACAAAGTGTTATTGAGCACGAGATTGAAATGCCTGGTAGTCCATAGACCAACCTTACAAATAGGAGCATGTTATTGCTGCTGTGAAGTGAATGGAGAAAGATAATTGAGATATGGTTGCTGACATACCTGTGATTTAAGGATGGATATAAGAAATGACATGCAGAATGAGGGTAAAGAGCAAAGATATACAGGTTTTACTTGTTTCCATTGATCACATACATGTACAGAGGTTTAGATGGCATATAGTTGCCTCTATACACCTTGTACAAATGAAGGCATATAATGACGGTAAAACATTAAAGCTCATAGAGTAATGCAAATAGAACTTACAAAAATGAGTGAATGAGGAGTAGGCATCATAATCTTTTGAGAGCTTTCGGAGAGGTTTTGTGCAAGAGAAGACAAAAACAGTGAAACACAAACACTACCAAAAACCTTTGCGACAAGCCTGAGAGAACCAAGGAGAATTTGGATAAATAAAATGCCAGCAAAACTCACTATTTGACAACCATTAAAACGAAACTCTTTTTTTTAAGCTCATTTTTAATCACATATTTTCACAATAAAATATTTTGTACGTAAACCCAATTTTTTTTTCTCAATTTAACCACATATTCTCCAAAAAAAGTCACTATTTCAAAATTTATTTTCCATAAAAAAACTCATCGTAATAATCATAAAACAGAGTCTAGTAACCAAATGGCTACTTCAAATTTAAGTTAAATTCATCAGCTCAATTAAAGGTTCATTGTGATCATTTACGTGAGTTATATTTAACTCTTTTCGTGTAATATTAAATATTAAATTTTATTCAATTTATATCGAATATTAATTTCACTTGCATATTATAACTACTACTCATTTATTTAATACATATTTCATGAAATTTTAATACTATTCATCTTTCCAATAAATTTACCCAACTCTAACAATGATAAGATAATCTTCAAGCACACCTACAATATAGCAAGTGCTCCATCACCCATGCAGGGAGTAGGTTAAATGGCCACGTTAACCTCAACTCTCCTTCGATCTCAACACGACACCCCTCGTTCAAGAGAACCCATAAAAAATGTCTTCTCGGAATCTCCGAAACGTCTCGAAAACCTATCAACTTGAAAGAAGCTTTTTTGTCACTCACCAATACTATAAGCTTAAATTATAATCAAAACCGATGTCTAGATGAAGCTCTCTCGATGGCGCTAGATTTATGTGCAAGCGAGAAGTCTCTGTCACTAGGCAGACAAATACATGCCCATGTAGTAAAATGCGACAATATTTGTGGATTAGTGTTGAATACAAAT
This sequence comes from Fraxinus floribunda, assembly GCA_903798395.1. Lineage (NCBI taxonomy): Eukaryota > Viridiplantae > Streptophyta > Magnoliopsida > Lamiales > Oleaceae > Fraxinus > Fraxinus floribunda. The sequence continues at coordinate 13,728 of CAIGRS010135368.1, forward strand.
CTCATGCTTATGCATGGGAAGTGTGGATGTTTATTTTATGCTGAAAGGGTGTTTGATGAAATATTTGAAAGAAATATTTTTACTTACAATGCTATACTGGTGCTTACGTGTCAAATAAATGGGGGGAGTTTTGGGAAGCAGTTAAACTTTATGCTGAAATTCAATTCTTGGAAATCCCTGTGGATGCCCATACTTTTAGTTGTGCATTTCCTAGGCATGTGGTGGCGTTAACGACTTGTCTGTGGGGAGAGAAATTCATACATTGGCGATAAAATTTGGGTTCGCTTGTAATGATATTTTAGTTTATTATTTGGTAAGTATGTATTCCAAGTGCAATGATCTTAATGCCTCACAATTGCTATTTCATAGAGTGAGTATGATAGAGGAGATGCTGTCCTTTGGAATTTAATGATATCTACGTATTCAGTAAATGGGATGAGGAAAGAAGCTTCGAGGCTTTTGGCTAAAATGTGGAATTTTGGCGTTACCCCCAGCGCTTATACTGTTGTCGCTGCTCTTCAGTCCTGATAGGAGCCAATTCTTGGGAGTTCTTGCATGGAAATCCATGCTGTTGTTTTGAAATCTTGTTTTTATCAAGGTATCTATGTTTCTAATGCTTTGCTTGTTATGCACACAAGATGTGGGAAACTGGACGAAGCTGATAAAGTTTTTATGAGTATGGATGAGGGGGATAACGTTTCTTGTATTTCCATGTTATCTAGTTATGTACAAAATGGCCTTCATGATGAAGCGCTTGATTTAATTATTGAGATATTGAGTGCTGGTAAAAAATCCGACCAAGTTTCAATAATAAGCATCCTTTCTGCCTGTGGCAAGTCAGCAAAGCTGTTGAATGTGATGGAAATTCATGCTTTTGATTTAGAAAATGAAATCACCAAGAAATAGTACAAATATACGAGATTTCTTCATATTTCTCTTGCCTCTCTTTCAACACAAAAAACAAGTAATCTATACAAATTTCTCTTAACTGATTGTCTACCAAAAACAATTAGAACCAAGAACTCAACAAATTTACAGAGAGAAGAACAGAGAAAGATCCAGACAAGAAAACCCTAAAACCAATTTCACTCACAAAAAACTTTTCCACCCTGTGAAGTAGGGGTGGGCAAAAATTCGTCCAACCCGATCGGGTTGGGT